>JZLH01S0022809.1:54249-68602 GCA_001188425.1 Eucidaris tribuloides | reverse complement strand
ACTTTGGGACCATGGATAGATAGATAGATAGATAGATGGATGGATGGATGGATAGACTTATAGAGAGAAGAATAGATAAGTAGACAGGATAGATAAATAGCATTGTAAATACCTTTCTACATTTAGAGAGGTATATACAGTATGTATCTATCTGTCTGACTTCACAGCGCTGTGGCATTGCTTTGCAAAGGACCACACATGATAGAGTGAAGTGGAGAATTGGTGAAGAGGCCTTCCTCCTGCAGTGGAGTGAAATAGGCTAAAGGCAAGGCAAGGCATACAATATGTACGACGTCTTAATGAAACGCATTGGTTAACTTTGAGAAAGTTCCACTTTAAAACTTGTAAATTTTATATATTTGGCCCACATGATAGTGATTGAATGGAGAAATAAGCACAGAAAACGTTAGACACTTATGCTGTCACTACCATGCTATCTCGGACAGATAAATCTCGGCACATGAATTTATGTCATGTGGACAAAAATTAAATAACAGCAGTCTATGTGGGAAAACGGGAAAGGTCGCTCAATGATTTTTCACTTTTCAAAAGCACTTAATGGGCTTCATTTTTAGACTGTATCAGAAACACTAATAGCATGGAGGATTATCTTGGTCAGAATTTCTAAACTAGACACATTATTATACGATGCCTTTAAATCAAGAGGTATCAGTAAATGTGAGATGTAATTTAGTGAAAAAATGGAATTCGTGGACGTCGACCAAATTTGCCCTAGGGTTGTTGGAACTAGTGCCATGAATTATTCGTAAGCCGCCCATATTTAGCACGACATCTGAGCTAAATATAACAACCACGTGAGAAGGTGATATTTTTTGTCTGATAATACTTGCGTTTTTTAAGTTTTTGTTTTTGTTTTTGTTGTTTTGTAAATGGGATTCTATTCGATGCACAAGTCACCTTTAACGAGACGGCCATTTTTGTCAAATACAAATGTTACCACACACATTACTGAAAAAGGAATGTAACCCAGATAAAAATGTGTGCATTCAAGAAGTACAGAATAAAAGAAAGAAATATTGACAGTTTGGGGAAATTTAACTGAATACTTCAAGAGTCATGATTGTTAATTTGTTTATTATCGTGTTTATAATTATGGAGGATTCTTGAATTAGCAACTCTGTCACATTTTTGCAATAAGAGTGTGGATAACTTTTCACTGACTTTGTAACAAATTGTCACTTGTCCATCATTTTTTCATCGAAAATCCAATAGCCCCGTAAGTATTTAACAGAAATAGTGATTCTCCCTGCTTTTCTGGGCGGAAAAGTGCTCACCTTCTCAGCTGGCGTTTGCGAAAAACGAAAATTCGTTTTAATAACATGTTTACAAAACTAATCACAGAATTTGGTGCAGAGTTGCCAGTTTAAGGATCCTTCATAATAAAGATTAAATAAACTCTGAAAATTCAGTAATTCTAATCAATATGTTCTTTTACTTCTATTGTTCACATACGATTTAGTATTAGATATATGTTGATTTCTCATTTTTATTGATCGCAGTAGAGAATACACACCCGTAATTACAAATGAGGCCTTCTAGCAACACTATTCCCACTTTTGTCTGTTTAGTGATAATTATACCAACGGAAATGAAAATAAAAAATAGTCCGTCAATCACTGAAACGAGGATCGCAGAACGTGTGACTTTGGATTACAGTGTAATCCATTAAATTGAAAACAGTTGCTGAAATCAGTCAAATCACTGATTTTTCTCCCCGGAAAAAAACAGTGATAAATATCACTGATAAATCAGTGATCAGTGAAGAATAAAGATTTTTCTCTCCGTCTCCCCGGAATCGCCGCCTGAACCTTTCATATTAAAGCTAACGCAGTAAAGCCATTGGCTAACATTTACCACAGTAAAACAATGTGAGCTACATAATGCTCCACGATCCAAGTGTCTTTGATAAAGTCTAAAAATGAAGCCCTGAAAAAAATGTATTTCAAAATGATTATTAAGTGCTTTAAAAAAGTGAAAATCGTAAGTTGACCTGATTCACCTGCCCATTTCCTCCCATAGACTTACTGCGTGTAGATCTAGGTATTTTCTACTCTCCCCGAGTATTAATTGTTTATTCATTCATATCTTGCCAGTGACAGCATAAATTTCCAAACTTTTGTATTCTAGGGTGTTTATTTGTCCAGTTGAACACTACTATGTAGCTCAGATATCAAAGTTTGACAATTTTTTTAATTGAAGCTCCACAATGTTAGCCTATCACTTTAAGCTGAATTTTCAAATTTTAGTTTTCTACTCCGTGGCCAACGTGTGATTCTGGTGTTCATTGTTCTTAGATAACGATTTCCAATTTTTAAAAAAAAGTCACCAGCAGACTCAAGTTATCTACTCTGACATGATACATGTATGTTACAAGGAAGAAAAAGAAGGAGAAGAAAAAGAAAAAGGAGAAGGAGGAGGACGAGAAGGAGGAGGAAAAGACGGAGGAGGAGAAGCAGGAGGAGAAGGGAAGGAGGAGAAGCAGGAGGAGAAGCAGGAGGAGAGTAGGGAGAAGGAGGGGAAGGAGGGGAGGAGGGGGAGGAGGGGATGGGAAGGGGAGGAGAGAAGAAAAGTTAGACAAAGAAGAACAACAAGAAGTTGAGAACGATGATGATGATGATGATCATGATCATGATCATGATGATGAACATGATCATGATCATGGTGATCATCATCATGATGATCATCATGATGAATTGTGGAGGAAGAAGGGGAGGGGAAGGGATGAGTAGGAACATCATTTTGGGCACAATTACTTAAAATATAATAGATTAGCCAGACATACTCTGCTGTGAATTTGATTTCAGCCAATCGTGTCGGTTCACCAACATGACGATTATGGTAGTATTAAGTTTCTAAAGGTATAGCTTTTAGGTCCATGGCGTCGAGGTGAATTCCCTTTTGGCACGCACTGGACTGTTTACTGTTGGTGTTTATTTTCATTTCAAATATCAGATGCTATATATTTTATATAGATTTAAACCGTTTTATTTTTTGAGGGATGACAAAACCGTGACAAGACACTACGTCTGTCGCTATTGTTAGGGGCATGAGTGGACATTTGCCGTATGTTAGTAGATTTTTTTCCGTCTACCTTCTGAACTGGTTAATTAGAATTGACAATGTATATAATGCAGCTGGTGTTTCTGGTGTGATATCGTTATATTTTTAGGTCACTACGGCCGGCTGCCAAGGTAGAATGGGCGTGCAGTCATTCACATGAATAAGCCATGGAGTCCGGAAATGCATATAACCGTTTGCAACGGACATCACGCTCAAATTTTAGTCAAAATGGCGGCCATTTTCTGTTAATCTCGGATTCGTTCACAATAACTTGCAAGAGATAATTTCTCCTTCTTTGAGTATTTTCGTTCCGATGAAATATGAACGTGTTTAGTTTGTGGCAACTCACGAAGTAATTAAGCACGATATTTAATTTTGAAACGTAGCTTATTAATCGATAATAGTTATATGTAAGGTGACTTTTGGATGCCTTATGTACCATCCCCACCCCACCCCGGGTGAATAAACATTCTTAGATGACGGCCGTTTCTCTGTCATCACCCTCCATCCTCCACCATGAGGTAATACCCGGATACGTATATTATTTACCACCGCATTTAGTTCCGAACGAGTTAACTATTTTACACATTTAAATGAGGGTGTGCAAACTGCAATAGTCTACGTCATCCACATCGTGTATTTATTCCCTATTATATCCCTCATTGTAAGTTTCTTGAATTCTGGTTGGTCAAAAGTATGTCACATGATGAAAAATAAACACACTATTCTGTGAGTCTGGGAGACAATCGTTCTGAAAGTACTATAGTAGTCGGAGAGTACAATAGTAAAGTATTATTGTACTCTCGACAGCGGGATCGCGATTTGAGCTAAAATTCAAAAGCCGAATGAATCGTATGTACAAACACATGTACCGTACGCTATTTTTTTTCCATGCGTGTGAAAGACATTATAGCATGCTACGCCCATATGGAAGTTTGGCAAAGTTTAAGATTAACACTGGATTAACTTCGTCAAATTTGAGTTAAGATTATAGTAAAAATAAGAATGAGGATTAAATTAGTGATTTATAGGTTTATGAAATTGGTACTCGACTAACTAGAGTATACGTTAATGGAATTGTATCCCTATCCGTACCGCAAGTAAAAATATCGCGCACCTGTATGCCGTGCGACACACACTTACTCGTAGGGGTTACCGTAAGTACATTTCATTTTCCTTTTTTTTCTTTGTGTAATTTCCCTGTCAATTCGATAACGGATATAAAACAAATATATCCTATCCTGAGAGTCTCTGTTTGAAACTATGACGCCCTCGGTTACGTTGACTGTTAACTAGTCCATGTAACCTCGGGCTCGTCTCATATCCCTTTCACGCTGCTTCCAACGCTGAACCCTCGGTGAATTCACCGTTGTATTAAGCGGGTAACCACCGGGGAAAATTTGAACGCTGTCCTTTCGTGCTGGAGAACATCCTCCGATGAATTTCGAGTGCGTTGCGCCCTGCACTTGTTTTGTGCATGCCATGGCCGACCAGGCCATACCTCCTTGATTAGCGAAGTACTTTCGTACATGTAGGCCTACATGTATTGCCATGGAGGTAGAAACCAAGCCAGGTGATGCATGCCGTCATTCGCACATTCGTCAGTAATTTTATAACTGAAAAAAACCGCTTCTTTTGCGGATTTTACTAGGTTCCAGCGTAAAAATGTCGCACCGCAATTCCACCTGGTCTACTCAAATGTAACTTTGAATAGCTTTCGTTCACAAATACAACTTCTGATATGAATGTACTAGTAAATTTCGCCCACTGAGCTCTAAAAACACATCAACAGTACGGAGATCAGTGATTTCACCCGGAGAATTAACCGAGACACCCTTTCACGCTAGACTTTCCCCGGTGAACACCCAGTAGTTCATCTGTGTTTACCCTGGACGGTTGGAGAGTAAAATTTTCGAAAATTTAATCGGAGGTTCTCCGGGAATTCAACCGAGTGTCCTTTCACGCTGAGAGATTCCCCGGGTGTACCCGGGTGCACCCGGGGTAAAATCTCGCCGGCGTGATAGGGGAATAGTTTCAACCAGAGACTCTCGTATCAGTATTTGTATATTTTTCCTTTCGTAGAATTGTCCATTCTCGTATTTTCTTTTCGCGCATGATGCAGTTTGATATTGCAGCTTTGATTTTGTTTTACTTGACTTGTATTTCAATTATGACTACATAATATACATAGTTTACTTGATAGTAAATGAAAGAATTAATGAATTTCTTATGATTAAAGCTCAGGTCATTGTGTTTGGCCACAAAAGTACTTATATATCCCGTGTTCTAGGATACGTTGTAAAACTTTCCAATGGCATGTCCTGTTGCAACTATAGCAGCTATCCAAGACCGATAAAATGGACAGGCATTCATGAAATGTCATGATTGCACGTTAGCCTATCACTGAAGAAGTTTTAATCTACTAAGGCACTAAACAATATTTATACCATTATTGTGATTAAACTACATGTATACAGGTCAATAATTTGTTCATGATTACAGTAAATTTTGTAGCGGCTGTTGGCAATATTTCAAGTTTATTATTCAATGTTTGTACCTTGACTTTATTTTGGTTGCTTGTTATGATTTCCCAAACCTTTATGTTATTTTTGTCTTATCTTTCACAGTCTTACCTTTCGTGGAGTTTATACAGCAACATAAAAAGCAAATGAAAAATGAGTAGTGCATGTGGTCACATACGTATATGAATGTTTGACAAGTCGGAAAAAAATGTTCAGAGCCGAGTTTTGATATGGAAGTTTATTACCTTGCGGCGCCAATTTACTTCAAATTTGATAAGCAAATGAAAAATGTCAACAAGGGCAAAATACGGTCTATGTATAGAAGCCAAAGAATTTGGCAACAACTCGGAGAAAAATGAGCTATAGCTGAAATTGTTATTGGCAATCATGAAAGTTACACAGTTCTAAATATAACACTCATGTTTACTATGTTGGCTTTATGCATGATATGATGTCATTGGAACCGAAACTGTGAGGGCTAATCATCTTTTGCCCTTCTGTGAGCTAATCCATTTATCTTTCTCAAGAATTTTATCATCCCAAATCTAATGTATCCGTGGAAGGTATGACGCTCAAAGTATAATCAGGGCAACCTCCAATCTATATAATTTGATATGTGGGTCCTTTACGAAAAGGCTATCTTGCAACCCGCTCATTTCCTACAAATCGTGGAGCCTTAGGTAATTTGTAAATAGGAAGTAACCGCTGTGAAACTAGTAAACGAGTTCGGACAAACCCTAGATTGATGTATTTGACCAAAATAAACATGTATTATATATCCAAAAAGCAACAAGCTAATGCTATAAGGTAATGAATAATTACGGATGCTATCCGTTTGGATATAAATAGTTAATCACCTTGTCACGGCGATTGAGCGAGTTCCCAATGATTTCCTTAACACCTTACACAGCTATGATATGCAGTTTGAAGAATCTTGCTTTTATAAAGACTGACATATTAATATATATTTGTGAAGTCGATTTATTGCATATTATTCTTGTTATTATTTCCTTTACTAGAAGTTAGTAGTAGTAGTAGTAGTAGTGGTAGTGGTAGTAGTAGTAGTAGTAGTAGTAGTAGTAGTAGTAGTAGTAGTAGTAGTAGTAGTAGTAGTAGTTGTAGTAGTAGTGGTAGTAGTAGTAGTAGTAGTAGTAGTGGTGGTGGTAATAGTTGTAGTGGTACTGTAGTAGTAGTGGTGGTGGTAGTAGTAGTAGCCTAGCCCCTAGAAGCCCTAGTAGCCTAGCTGAGTAGTAGCCCCTAGCCTAGTAGTAGTTAGCTAGCCCCTACTAAGTAGTAGTGCTGAGTTAAAAAAAATAGTTGAGTAAGTAGTAGGCTGGCTGCCGCTGCCTAATAGTCTGCTAGTGGTAACTGGTAGTAGCTAGTGGTGCGTGCTTAGTAGCCTAGCTAGCCTAGTAGTAGCTAGCTAGCTAGTAGCTAGTAGTAGCTAGCCTAGTAGCTAGCCTAGTAGTTAGTAGTGGTGCGTAGTAGTAGTAGTAGCTAGCTAGCTAGAAGCCTACCCCTATAGTTAGTAAGTAGCTAGTAGTAGCCTAGGTTAGCCTAGTAGCTAGCGCTAGTAGCTAGCTCAGCCTAGTAGCTAGTAGTAGCTAGCCCTACTGAGTGCGCTGCGCCTGGTAAATAGTTGCTAGCTGTACTGCAGTAGCCCTAGTAGCTAGTAGCTAGCGTAGCTAAGGCTAGTAGTAGTAGCCTAGTAGCTTAGTAGCTAGATGTCAGTCGGGTCGTAATTAGCTTGCCTTAGTTGCCGTAGTACATGTAGTAGTAGTGTGGGCCGTGGTTTATATAATAGTAGTTAAAATTTTTTTTTTAAAAAAAAAAAAAACTAAGTAGCTAGCGTAGTAGCAGCTAGTAGTACCTAGTAGTAGAGTAGTAGTAGTAGCTAGCTAGCAGTAGTAGTAGCTGTTAGTAGCCCTAGTAGAAGCTAGCCCCTAGCTAGAAATAGCTAGTAGTAGTAGACGCTAGAGCCCCAGCCTGCTGCAGCAGCCAGCCATACACTAGCTAGTGGTAAACCTTATTTTATTATGTTTATGCCAGCTGCAACACTCTACATTTGAATTATCAGGAAATCTCTCCCACTTCTATTGATGAAGGAACAGAATCTTTATTTAGTTTGCTATTTATTTCATATTATTGTATATAATTTTATCATATTTTACCTTATATTACTTTCTTTTCTTTTTGTTGACTTCTCCTTTTCTTTATTCTTTTCTTTTCTTTCCTTCTTGTTTCGTTTTCTGTTCTGTTATGTTCCCTTATTTTATTTTGTTTTCCTTTCCTTTCCTTTCCTTTCTTTTTGTGTCCTTTCGTTGTGTTTGCTTTTGTTTTGTTAATTGTTTTATCATCGCTTTCCCTTTTATTTCCGGGAGTTGTATATTTATTTGTTTGTCCGTTGCCTGCTTTGTGAAAATGATTCCATTTATTTTCATTTGTTCTTCATCTGAGCACAATTGTTTCTAGGCACCTGCACGTCGAGAATACCATAATAGGATAATTATTTCGTCATATATCACTTTCATATTCGCCTTTAGCAATCCTCAGATTTAACTGACAAATTGTCAAACTCACACTCCTCTCTGTAATGGAAAAAACTGTGGCATCTGTCCACAGCTGTATATGCAGCTGTTACGTAACAGTTGCATTGTGGTTTACCCATATATATCTGCACGCAAGAAGTATAATTTGTTGCAAGTTATATCTTTGTCTGTCCCGGAAATGTTTGTAATTACATCAGGTCGTCGATAGCTATAAATAAATGACCTGCTTTTCAATACGTAGCTGAAAGTGAGGAGCTAAAACGATGATTACCTGAAGTGAAACTATTCTACGATTATACAAGGATTCTGTTGTGAAAATTTTGTCGTCAAATGTTAACTCATTTTCAAAGACCTTCCATCAGAATCCTTGTGACCAGCAAATTTGTTGTAGCGTTCTATGGGGTAAATTTCTTTCGGGGTGTGAGAGTAATTCGGGTCTGGTATGTTCATGCATGAATCTCCTCAAGTAAACAAATGCAAGTTAAATCCTTCCATACACTCCATTTGGTGTATCTTTGGTACATCTTCCAACCAGTTTGGCTCTAGAGACATTTTTTTCTTTATTTCTCCCAATCATGCCAATATCCTTCACGTTTACATGGTACATATGGATCTTAATATAAATATGTGATGGCACCTACCTTTGTCATGACCCTTCTAGGGCTTTTTGGGGGGCCCACCATTTATTCAGATTTGATCCAACTAAAGATAAGTTTACAAAAGGGTAGTGTTCAAAATTTGGAATTCATACGTTGTAAAGTTTTCTGAAATATCAAATATAAATAATTTCAAATTAGGCAGTTGCTCAAGTAGTATTTCGTAGCAATAGTCTACATTTCAGACACTGGGTGTAGCTTTCACCGACTAAGTTTGAATTTGGTAGAGCCAAACTGTAGCAGATATTGCACAACCATTGTCCGACTGCAATAGTGTGAGTTTTTGACCTGATAGAAGCTTCGATTATATTTCACTAGATGATATACGAATAAGGTTTGGCAGCCGGACAGTGTGACGGTTGCATAAAACTCAAATCCAGTTCCCGGCGACGTTACGTGGTGTATTTTGTTTGAATTTTGTCAGTGCTGATTGTCACGAAACCTGTCTTTTCTGCCCCAATACTTTTGTGAGAGGTGAATATTTATGTGAATCTTTACATCTGTACATTATACATGATACGGGCCTTTCTGCACTGACGGGTTTATGAATAAAGGGCGTCTAAGGGCGTTCTTGCGCTGACGCGACGATTTTAGCTTTTTAGGTTGATAAGTGCATTTCTGCAGTGCAAATCATGGACAAAGGAATTACTAAGCTAAACCTATATGATTTTAGAGTTTTCTACTCTGTGACCAACGTGTAATTCTTGCGTTATTTCCATGTCACATGTGCTTTATATTAATATCTGATGAGAAGGTTTCATGAGGTGAAGCAAGGCAACCGACGTGGGGTTGCCATGACAATGTACGTCACAAAGTAAACTTCAGTAAAGTTCAGGACTGAATTTTACGACATATCCTCGATAGTTCAGCAAACGCTTAAACCGCGTGAGCCATCATTATACTTGACTTGCAGAAACGGAATGATGATAACTTCTACTTGTTCTTTAGAAATTTCTTGGAGCCCCGTGTTATTCCTAAAGAACTACAACACGCGTGTATTTATCATGTATTTTCATTGATTGATTGAATGATATATTTATTTCCTGTTGATTGATTGATTGATTGATTGATTGATTGATTGATTGATTGATTGATTGATTGATTGATTGATTGATTGATTGATTGATTGATTGATTGATTGATTGATTGATTGATTTATATATATTTATTCATTTATTTATTCATTCTTGTCTTTTTATTCCTTTATTGAGCTAGTTAGGTAGTGAGTTAGTCATTTATTTTCATTGATTAATTGAATGATATATTTATTTCCTATTTATTTATTTATTTATTTATTTATTTATTTATTTCTATCTATCTATTTCATTCCTGTCGTTTTGTTCTTTTATTGAGCTAGTTAGTTAGTTAATTAGTCTGTTATTTTACAGTCATGGACAAAAGTTTGAAATATGTTTTTTTTTCTACCAAATGCAGTTTCCAATCATATCAAGAACAGGTTTCTTGTCCAGACGTATAGAGCCAGGGGCGGCGCCACGGGGGGGGGCAGGGGGCGGCCGCCCCTATTTTTTCAAACTTATTAAATTGACCGGATTTTTACGGGTATTTCGAAAATTTCGCAATTTTAAAATTGCGTTGATTTAGGTAGTAAAAAACAAATGGCGGGAAGAAATGTTTTTTGTCGTCTTCGGCCCACTGCCCCCCGCTTGTCGGACGCTGTTTGGCTTGCAGTCTGGCTACTTAAAAAAAGGGGGGCATGTAAGCAAAATTTTCCGACGGATTTCGCCCCTCCTCAAATTTTACCTTGGCGCCGCCCCTGGTAGAGCTCATTTGAACTTAGTAATAATCTGTTCTGTACATGGGTGTTTGATCATTAATCGTAAGAAATCTGCACTTTAAAACAGGGCTATGCAGAGAAATAAAAAATATTCCAAACTTTTTTCCATGACTGTAGTTAGTTTTTATGTTATCTTAGTGTGTGTGTGTGTGTGTGTGTGTGTGTGTGTGTGTGTGTGTGTGTGTGTGTGTGTGTGTGTGTGTGTGTGTGTGTGTGTGTGTGTGTGTGTGTGTGTGTGTGTGTGTGTGTGTGTGTGTGTGTGTGTGTGTGTGTGTGTGTGTGTGTGTGTGTGTGTGTGTGTGTGTGTGTGTGTGTGTGTGTGTGTGTGTGTGTGTGTGTGTGTGTGTGTGTGTGTGTGTGTGTGTCTGTGTGTGTGTGTGTCTGTGTTTTGGTCCATTTTGATATCGGTCACGTAGATCGCAAACGTATACTCTTCGGGTGATTTATTTTTAGTTTGAAACTTGATAAATTTGTTTGGCCTCAATACAAGGTATGCATAGAATCGGTTCCTGACAATCACTTTGCAACATGTGTTCTACCCATATTGGCTCGTAAATTAGGCAGTCTAAAATCTGTCACTTATCCAAATGATTAATACGACGGTATTTATTCAGAGATGCTCTTTATAATTTCTAAATATTCGTCATGACGCACTGTTAACTCACTGAATTCCGAATTGCGTTGTAAAGAGACATGCACTCGTCACAGTATACACACGCACACGTGATTAGATACGAACGCCCGATACGAACAAAAACAACAAACAAAAAAGTCTCAGTTCCATTTGGCCAATTTTAATTGATTTCTTTAATGAGACATATCCATTGTCAACATCCGATAAAATCAATGACTCAAACGTGATCTTCTATGCTGCGAAAAAATTTTTTTAAAGATACATCAAAATGTAACCATAATTATTTTATTGTCATTGGGCACTTTATATCGTATTATGATCCCACACTTAGCTGTATTTATAATATGCCGATTTAAGCAAAGTTCATCGACCTGTGACCCTTGAACTTCAGCAGATATGTAATTAGTCCATAATTCATTTTGCATGCCTTGGCCGAGTACGATCAAAATCTAATCTCATAATTCAAGAGGTATGTGTACATCGCAATAACGAGATCTGGAGTGCACGGACAAGTGAACGGACGGACGGAAAACCGAAAAGGGAAAATGACTCCAGCATTTTTCGGGTGGAGATATAAGTAGAGTTGACTCTTATAAAATAACGTTATTCTATTTTCTTCTTTTTTATATCTGTAATGTTGTGTTTGAATAGAATTTAACAGTGCATATGCATAATTTGTTAAGTCTTAAAGTGATAGGCTAACATTGTCGAGCTTCAATTTAAAAATATCGTCAAACTTTGATATATGAGCTACATAGTGTTCAAATGGACAAATAAACACCCTAGAATACAAAAGTTTGGAAAGTTATGCTGCCAATGGCAAGGTATGCATGAATAAACAATTTCTACTCAAGTGGATGATACAATAGCCTAAATCTGCACACAGTAAGTCTATGGGAGGAAATGGGTAGGTGAATGCGGTCAATTTGAATGCTTGTAGATTTTCACTTTTTTAAAGCACTAAATCATCATTTTAAAATACAATTTTTTCAGGGCTTCATTTTTAGACCTTATCAAAGACACCTGGAGCGTGGAGGATTATGTAGCTCACAATTTTTTTAATTGTGGTAAATGTTAGCCTGTGGCTTTAATGCAATTTTGGGGGAAAATTGCTTGTAATGATACTTGTCATTTCCTATGAGTTTATAATTTGATGGTCTTGCTAGTTGTTAGTTAGTTTGTTTGTTTTTATTCCAGTATATTATACTAGTATATTACTCACTGCCAGGTGATTTAAATCCACGTAACTATCCATGTGGCGGGAAAGGGATGATGCCGCGATTGCAAAAGTAAATTTAGTCACCCATACTACCCAACTTGTAATCACACAACATACAAAAATGTATGTGTATTTTTTATTGTGAGGTAAAGAGAAAAAAAGAGAAACAAAATGCGGTTTTCTTATCACCACACCACATAGTGTTTATAAGTTTTGGCCGACAATGTGCAGTGAAACCTCAACCTTTCCCGAGTGATGATATCACATTCAACGACATGACGTCATTTTAAGATCATTATATTATGTTAGTGGTTATTTATTGGAAATGTGCCTTATGTGTAAATAAAGAACATTTTGTGTTAAATCTTCCTAGTTGTTTGTCAATTTTAGCCCACTCTTTGACCATCCGAACAAATGGAATCGTTTAACTATTATGAGTGAGGGTTCAATGATTGTGGATCGCAAAACCTCGAATACAGTCATGTTCGGTGTTAAAGTATGTAATCGCAATCCAATACTAGTAGAGCTGCAGATATACTTAGGCACTAAAATTTCCCTTCTTTTGCCAATGTTTATTTAGGATTTTTTCCATTACCAGAATCGTGGCTATGGTTTAAAGGATAATAATTAAATTAATGTTGCCGACCTGACAATCATCTCCAAACTTTTCATGAATGGCGATATAATAATAATTTGAAATGTAGATTTTTGGCACCCTATTGATCCAAAAAAAAATCGACTTGGATTCTTGTTTTCTATATTTACGTTGTGCCTGTCCAATTCCCGAAAATGTTAGCATAACAATTTTATACAATCAACGTGATAGTTTGGTCACGTTTGTACTTTGTATAGGTAGCAAGATAATTTACTTGGATACAAATTTCGTAACTATGTTGCAAGTCCTTATTTCAGGAAGGCCAAGAGTGTCGCTTTATCTCGGAGTTCTTAGTTTCAAAATTAAACAATCAAAACACACCCAGAGTGAAAATAAATATACAGCAGCTTCTTGGAAACAGAAGAAATACTGACGTTGCAACTAAACACAAAACGCTTCGAGTACTCGCAGTTATTATTTGCAAGAATTTACTTCATGTACAGCGGTTTGGATATTCCCTTTAGGTATACTGTACCATGATCACAAGTAAACAAACATTACACCTACTTTTAATCCCCTCGTCTGTTAAACGCACCGTATACACCCGGGATCGTATATAACAATGTTTCCAGTTGACAATTGTTCTTTTCACATGTTCTTTAACTTTCGCTTTCAATTTTGTGGAACTGAAAATAGTAATTTTTCAATAGATGTTACTTAAGCAAACAAGCAATTTTTTCAGTGTCTCCTGTGCATAAGTGAAGAAAAAACTTAATTATTACGATTGTTCAATTTAATTGTACGAATGTGGACAATCTTTAGCGTGTAAAGGGTTACAAATCTGCGTTATTACCCATGCTACTAGTCTTTCTAATAAAGTCTAAAAATGAAGCCCTGGAAAAAAATGCAGTTTAAAACTATCATTATGTGCTTTAACAAAAGTGTTAATCATTGAGCGACCATTCCAGTTTTGTCCCATAGACTGCCGTGTTTCAGAATTCCTGTCAGCTGACAATAATTCATGTGCCGATTTTTATTCGTACATATTTTACGAGTGACAGCATAACTGTCTGAAGTTTTGTGTTCTATATGGTGTTTATTTGTCCATTTAAACTCTGTCAGATATTATGTCAGATAGCAAAGTTTGACTTTTTTTTAAATGGGGCTTCCACAATGTTATGTGGTGTCTTTAAGTCAAGCTCAACAACAAGAACAATCGTTAAATTAATCTCTCTTAATGACTTAATCCGATTGTTGATTATTTGTTATTCAATTTCTGTATTAAAACTTCCTCTTGTTACT
>JZLH01S0022809.1:29256-39581 GCA_001188425.1 Eucidaris tribuloides | reverse complement strand
GCGTGGTGAAAAAATGCGTAGCAAAGGGTTGTTTTTCACGGTCGGACGATGTAGGCGCGTCACATGAAAATGGGTATCAAAATCGCTCAAAATCACAAAAAAAAAGGGTATACTTTTATCAGAGGTCTAACTTGAAAAGGGTATCCCCTTTTTCAAACTTGAATACTCCGTTAGGGTGTTCTGAGATTAGACATTCAATTACTTGTTTAGGGTCGGCATTTTGACGAGCGGAGCGAGCGAGCTTGAAAAAAAATGATTTTTACATTTGAAAATGTAATTCTTTCATATTTTGTCGGTTTATAAGATATTTCGTCGGTATAGAATTATTTTTTGTCGGTCCGCATGTACCGACGGAGTCTTTCGTGTACCGACAAAATTCCGAAAAAGCATTTTGGGGGGGCAACTGCCCCCCCTGCCCCCCCCTTTGGCTACGCTAGTGCGTGCTTGTTCATCTGGGTTTTTTATGTCATGCATTTTCCTTTAAATGTCAAATAGTGGGCTGTGCACACCGGACGCTGCCACACGCCCACAAAACTCCCCAATGAATTAACAACACCTACATGAATGGAACCAACTGGAAATTGACACATTGTTTGTCATACTTCCATATATCATGCATGATGGCCACTGACTTTTTATTACCCACCATACACTACATTCAAATGCCGGTGTAGAAGGGGCAGCCACCCCCCCCCCCCCCACCCCACCCACCCTGTTCCCTCCCCTGTGATAAATTTCCCTTAATTGCGGATTAAAATCATGACACCTAATGGTTCGAGCGATTCAAAGGATTGAAAGTACATGTATTGCTTCTTAAAGGGAAATGAAACCCAGACATCTTACTGAATTCAGAGAGTACAGAATAATACAAGAAGGAAAATAGTGAAAGTTTGAGCAAATTTGGTTGAACGGTTCAAGAGTTATGATTGTTCAAAGTTTATTTAATCCTTGTTATGGAGGATCCTTAAATTGGCAACTCTATCCACTTTTCAGATGAAAGTGTTTAGAACTTCCCATTGGATTTGTACACAAGTTTTCAATAATTTGCAGTTTTCTGAAGTGTCAGTTGAGAAAGTATCTAAATTCTTTCAGAAAAACATGTAGAATCATTTTTGCTAAGACATATTTGCTCAACAAGCAAGAACAAATCAGATATTTGATAAAAAGTGAGAATAAGTGAAAATTTGTAGTACAAAACCAATGGAGAGTTCTCCACACTTTCATCTAAATAACTGGTAGAGTTGCCAATTTAATAATCCTCCATAAGAAGGATCAAATAAATTTTGAACAAACATAACTCTTGAAACCCGTTCAACCAGATTTGTTCAAACTTTCACTAATTTCCTTCTTGTATTGTTCTGTAATCTCTGAATGCAGGAATGTGTCTGGGTTTCATTCCACTTTAACTACCCATTTTGAATGGAATAGACCAGGCAGATTTTCCACAGAATTAAAAGAAAATGTCGATTACAACAGTATAAGAATAAAAACGTATATTACTAGAGCACGTTTTGATCATAATCTCGTATGTCTTTGAGGAAAACTCTCAAACTGTTCATGTATACGTTTTCATTTGTTTTCTTGCCCACAGAGCTGTGATGTTTCTGTCGACTGCGTCCATCAGACAAACCCATTTTATCACTGATTTCCTGTTTAAGACAGCCAAAACGTGTGCCATTGATATTTCACTGGCAATACGAAATGATCTTTTTAATACAGTTTTTCCTAAAATGCAAAAGTTCAATTAAGGGAAGGGTACCTTTGATGATTCTGAAATTCATGCATCGTATAAGCCAATAGGCACATGGTAGATTTTTATCATAAGATTATTCTTGAAATCTCAAGTACAATAACAAACACAATGTCGTGAAAATATATTTTCATGGATGAAAACGGATAAGGTTTTGGTGTATTTCGTTCCATTAATCAAGTTTCTGGATGCTTTATGTTTAAAGGCATTGCTAAACAGTGTCTCTAGTTTAAGTGAGCTACATTATCCTCCCTGTTATACTGTCTCTGATAAGGTAAAAAATAAACCCCTGAAAAAATGTAGTTCAAAGTGATATTTAGTGCTTGCAACAAGTCAAAATCAATGAGCGACCAGTCCAATTTTCCCCATTAACTGCTGTGTTATAGAATTTTCATCTCCAGGACATTAATTCACGTGAAGATATTCATCCGTAGTCCATTCATAATATCACACTAAAGAATAGAGGTGCGTACACGGTGCAATTTTGCACATAAAGGTGCAGAGCAACTTCCGCCGCGGCATTCGAGCAAATTTGCACCTCTCACGGCTGTGTGCAAGTTTGCACCTTTTAGGTGTAGTTTTTGCATCCAATAGACCAGTTTCATAATTTATAAAAGTTTTCTCTTCCGAAGCCTGGTAATGAGTTATTTATTTCATCTGTTGCTATGAATACAGTTTCAATACTGATAATGCAACTTGCATACATTGCTTTTTGCTATATCGGACAAACCTCGGACAGGCTATCAGGTTGTCAAGAACAACCTTAGGTTAAAAGGTACGCATGAAATTTGAATTTGTTACGAAAACGGCCTATATGTGCAAGTCTGCACCGTAAAGGATGAAAATTATACTCCTTCAACACAATATAATCAGGTGAAAATAAATGCATTCCCGGCCGGTGTGATGGTCAAGTGGGTAGAGTTTCCGCCTTACGTCAGGAAGGTCACAGGTTCGAGCTCCTGCCGGGTCATACGAAACACATTTAGTTTTTTTATGTGCAATCCTACTTTTTTCATGTGCAATTTTGGACTATTCTGAAGGGAGCGAAGTTGCACCCTTAAAGGTGCTCCCAGTGAACTTATGTTTCTCAGTGTATATAGTGACAGCAAAACTGTTTAACGTTCTCGGTATTCATCTGTCCATTCAAACATATGTAATTCAGATATCTAAACTTGATATATTTTAAAATTGAACTTCAACCTTAAAAATTGTCTTCAAGATGATTATTTTTCTCTCTCTCTCTTTCTATCGCAGCTTCAGCGGCCCTGCTGGAAGCGGCGGCGATGGGCGGGTCATCAGGAGAGAGCCTCTCGTCACTGAACATGGGACTCGACGGCGGAGCACCGATCACCGGTAATAACAACGACTACGATTTCGACAACGACTTCGACAACGACAACGATAACGATGGCGGCGCCGGCGGCAACAGCATGCCGAATCTTTGGGGCAACGGCAACGGAGCCAGCGGCCTGACGGCCGGCGGCAATGTCAGTAACGGGGCGGCGGCGGGGATCGCTGTCGGAGTTATCGCTGCCGTGGCATTAATAGCAGGAGCTGTAATCTACTTCCTAAAGAGGCGTTGATGGGACTTGAAACTTAGGGGTTTTTTAATTGATTCATCTTGCGTTCATTGATTTCATGTTTGTGTATTCATAATCGTTGATCGTTTTTGTTTGTTCACAAATTATTCCCGCATTTGACTGTTATCGTGGATCGCTGAATGAAAAACAAACTAAAATGGATTATGTTTGTTTAAAATGTACAAGCAGTCACGACAACCACGATATTCTTCGCAACAAGTTATAGCACCTTTTGTAATAGATGAAGCCAGTAATAAAAATGTAGATGGGGTACATCGATGGAGAATTTGGAGGTGGATCCAGTTGTCGTAGCAGCCTGTTTGACTCCAGCGCCATTATCAGCACGGATTGAGCAACCTATGATATTGTTTTCGATTGTTTTTTCCTCATTGACGTTCCGGTCGCGATGTATTGCTGTGTCACCTGAATCACTCGTTGTACAGTCTAACCTGTCAGGCGCATGCGTACTGTCAACGTTAATGAACATTATGTGTGGTCAGCAACCAATCAGAGATGACTTGCGTTTATACGGAGATCGCAGAGTCTTCGATCAAAATGAATATTTTCAAAGATCATTTGTTAATTTCAAGCACAAGTATTAGGACTTCTAATAACGATACTCCGTCTTTTAATCAAAGATCAGCCACATTGTAGTCCTAAATCAACGGATCTAACGGATTTAGCTTTGTTTTTGATCGGAGACAAGACTGATGACTGGAATGAAAATGCAAACTCTAAATTCTGTCGAGATGTCCCATTTCAAATGAGGAATGAGATATGGAATTCCAGGACTTGTAATAGAAAAAAATAGACGCAATATCATCATAGTTTAGTGCACGCCCAAATCTGTAATTTAAGATCACTGTCGCTGTCGAATTTCAACTGAAATATGACATTCTCTTCTGAGAAAAATATTTCTAGGATGTAGGAATAAAATAAACATATACTTATCCGTAATTACTTAGTTCTTATTTGGTGACGTTCACATAGACAAGATTTAGGTTAGGATTTATATTAAGGTAATTTAATGAATCGTGTGATAAGTACAGGACACCATCAGTTGACAAAATATTTTTGTAGTTTAAGCATAGGTCATCATCGTGATTAGTACATTCAGAGGATTCAATACGTCTTTCAGTCACGTTTAACGGATATTTTAAGTGCCTTGAAGAAATTGATAAGCTAAAATTCGATACGCGGGAATTAAACATTTATATGGTAATTGGGATCGTGCACGTTACTACATATTTGTTGTTGTTGTTTTTTGCCAATGTATCATCCATTCAGTGTGACCCTGGTAGGTCAAAGTGTTGAGAAATTTAAAGAATTTAAAGATGAAATCACGATGAAGATGAAGGTTATAACTGAGTATATGATCGAGCTCCGCTCGGGATCAAAGCATTGAAGTTTGTGAGAACTTAGATGGTACAAGCAATAAAAGAATACTGCCACTGTACAATATAGATAAAATATAAAAACATGTATTATAGGTGTATCATACATTTTGGAAACATTTGCACTCTAAAAACGGAGATATTATTTCAATATTTAAAAGGGCCGAGGAGTCACACTTTACAACACTTTCTAGATATTCTACACAGCCTTTCATCCAGCTGGATTCAACATTTATACAGAGTGTTTAGCAAAAAAAACGAAACCCAACTTCCACCAGGAATATATAATCTTATAAAAATAATTAAGCTTATTGCAATACGTCATCGCAAAGATAATTTATTACTCTTTCAGTTAATGCCATATTTGTAATAATTAAACATTGAGTTATTGAATGACAAACATTTCCAATGAGCAATGTCAAAACTGCTTTGCGCGCAAGATTTAGATCTTTAACAATAGGGGAGGTCTCAGTGACTAACCATCTGTGACCGTGTTGATGAAAAGACCCGAATCTTGTGCGCAAATCAGTTTTGACATTGTTCATTTAAAATGTTTGTAATTCGATTACGCAAGACTTAATTGTTACAAATATGGTATCAAATGAAAAAGTAAAACATTATCTTTGCGATGATGTATTGCAATAAACATAATTATTTGTATTAGATTATATATTCCTGGTGGAATTTGGGTTCCGCTTTTTTATAAACACTCTGTAATGTCAGATTCAGCTGGTTAAAGGTTAAATACCTGTACAACATTCAGAAACGGTGGTCACTCGTCGGCCCTTTTAAATGTTGAAATAGCATTTCATTTTTTAGAGTGTGTGAATTATATTTGTCGGCTTTAAAAATAATTTTCAGAGGCACTAGAATAGAGCAATCATAATGTGTATATCAGCAAAATTACTTGTTGGTGTGTAAATAAATGTCGCCAATCGTTAAACGGGCTGCACGAAGATAAAAGGAAATATTTTTCTACTTGTAAAGTGATTGCCTTTGTAAAAATAAAGAAACGTTGTTTGATTGAAAATTGAAACGACTTGCGTAATCTATCTTGGTATACTAATGTTTTGGTCACTTGCTATGCAAAATTCACATGCTTGCCCTTTTTTCAGTTACACTCTGGTCCAGTTTACAATACATAAAATACATCTTGTCTCATAACATCACTGGAAAATCAATGGGAAAATTTGAAATATCTTGCGACATGAGATTGGTTGGTTTTTGGTTGTTTGATGGGTTGGTGAGTGAGTGGGTGGTTGGTTGGTTGGGTGGGTGGGTGGGGTGGGGCGGGTGGGTGGGGTGAGGTGGGTGGGTGGTGGGTTGGGTGGTGGATTGGTTGGTTGGTGGGTGGGTTGGTGGGTGGGTGGGTTGGTTGGCTGGCTGGCTGGCTGGCTGGCTGGCTGGCTGGCAGGTTTGGCAGGTTGGCTGGTTGGCAGGTTGGCTGGCTGGCAGGTTGGCTGGCTGGTTGGTTGGCTGGCTGGTTGGTTGGTTGGTGGCTGTTGGTTGGTTGGCTGGTATTGGTTGGTTGGTTGGTTGGTTGGTTGGTTGGTTGGTTGGTTGGTTGGTTGGTTGGTTGATTGGTTGGTTGGTTGGTAGGTTGTTTGGTTGGTTGGTTGGTTGATTGATCGATCGATCGATCGATCGATCGATCGATTGATTGATTGATTGATTGATTGATTGATTGATTGATTGATTGATTGATTGATTGATCGATTGACTGATTAGCTGGGCGGCTGTGTGATAGGCGGTTACTTCACTGATGGATTGACTGATTGATCAGATTGATTGGTTGATTCGTTCAATTCGTTCAACCATTCATTCATTCATTCATTCATTCATCGATCGATCAATAAGTGGACTGATGAAATATTGGACGGGTGTAGGAAGGGAGGCATGGCTGTCAAACAGGCAGGTGACAGGGAAACATCTTCCTTGACTTTCAAAACATGTCATATCAGATAGCAACTTACAAAGACTGGAAGGATTTGTCTTGAATTTGTTTACTTGACGAGAATGTATGGCACTGATGGAAATTAAACCCATTAACGTCACAGCAGTTTATGATAATAATTGTTCAACAGAGAGGAATTTTCACAGCAGAAACCTTAAACAGTATTCTTGATTTTGGTATCCTTATGTCTTTAATGTGGACTTCTTCTAATCTTGCTATTTTCCTCTGATGCGATACGGTTTAAACTAATTTCTATCATTGATTTTAAGAGCAACAGCCTGAAATTAGAAGAATTGTTGTTTCCCTTTCTTCTGAAGAAGGATAATTCCCATTTCGTCAACATTGATAATGTCGAGCGTAAATATAGGGACTGACACAACATGAAATACCCTCCCTACTCAAAAGTATTGCAACATACACTATAACACATACATTTTGAGTTGAAAGGGTCTTTCTATAATGACGTCCTAATGTAGTTTATAATTGGAAAATAACAAATTATTTAAAAAGGAAATCAATCAACAATTGTTTTTCCGTCCTTCTCCAAGGCGGACATATTATCGAATGCAGGCGCACCCACGGCAGAGGGGCTGGAACTTAAAATTTAACCTTTTTTCGCCTCCCTGTAGGGGTGGGTGTTAATTCACACTAGCATCGTAATTCGGTTTCATATTTCCTGTGTAAACGGTTTTGATGGCTTAGAAAGACTTCCAACAAACAGAAAATGCCAATGTGTTCCTCTGACATGGTCTCAGAAAGAAGACACCACGCCGCAAAGACGAAAGCGCCTCATATCTTCATAAGATAGTGAAAAGGGGAATACGCCCCATATTTCAAAAAAGGACCCCCTCAAGTTGTAATTTCTCATTATTTCTCAGTTCTAAAGGCGGTTTATTATTGCAAACATCCTAAAATTTGCTGTGATGCGACGTTTTAGTACATTTGATATAATAATGTGGAGAGAAGGCCATCATCTTTATATTAGTAGCCTTAGCTCCTTATCACTATCTTATGAAGATAGGAGCAAAAAAAAAGGTTAAGTTTTATGTTCCAGCCCCTCTGCCGTGGGTGCACCTGCATTTGATAGTCTCTCCGCATTGAAGAAGAAAGGAAAAGACTGTCCAATTGATATCTTTTGAAATTATATGTGATTTTTCAATTATAAACTTCATTAGGACGTCATTACAGAAAGACCCCTTAAACTCAAAATGCATGCATTATAGTGTATGTTGCAATACTTTTGAGTAGGGAGGGTATCTATCTAAATGGATTTATAGGTTCCCAACTTTATTTGTACTGTTATTCGAGTAGAAAATGTAACCAGATTTCATTAAAACGAATGCAATAAAATGAGCTCATTCACATCTCAATCCACAACACTATTCGAACTCCACCCATAAATGCAAGTTATTTATATAAAACACTGAATACATCAGCTTAGAAAAAACAGCTGTTGCCGTTTATCCCCTTTCACTGAAAATGCTTTTGTTTGATAATTTCAATCGTTCTATACGCAACTGCCATAATTAAATGTGTCCTTTGCTGATAACATTCGACATTGAATGCAATTGCTCGTGATTATTCCTGTTTTAAATCGACCCGTATGCCAAGACCTGGCCAAGCGCAGGGACTGACCCCCCCCCCCCACCACACACACACACACACACTCGCATATCAGTCATAGGCCTGTGTTTATTACCTAAATTCTGAAAGGCATCCCTCCCTCTGGAAATGGTGTACTTCTTTAACCCATATTCTCCAAGATATGGGACTCCTATCTCCGGCGTTATAGGGAAATTTTCAGAAATTCCACCCCTCCCCCTTTCTCATTTCAACCTTCTCGGTCACTCAGCATGAATTTTACAAACAAATCCCGCTATTCAGCATTTCTTGGGTGAATTTCACCCACGAAATCGGGCCGAAAAAAATGACCCCCTTACAAGAGAAAAATGGTATATACTCACGCAGCCTACCCGGCCCAAAAAATGAGGGAGCCGTGGGACTCTTACCCTATTTAAAGACACTATATCATATTGTGGAAACTCCATTTTAAAAAAATGTCAAACTTTGCTATGTGACATATCTGACAGTGTTTGAACGGACAAATAAACACCCAAGAACACAAAACTTCCGACAGTTATGGTATCTCTTGCAAAATATGTACAGATAAAAATCTGCACATGAATTGTTGTCAGCTGATAAAAATTCTGCAACACAACCAGACAACAGTCTATGGGGGATACTGGAATGGTCGCCCAATTGTTTGTTGTTGTTATTTTTAATTTGTTTAAAGCACAAAATGATGGTTTTGAACTACAATTTTTCTCATGGCTTCATTTTTAGACCTTATCAAAGACACTGGTAGCATGGGTGATATAGCTCATTTTTTAACTGGAAACATTGTTACACGATGCCTCTATAGTCCAGTCAAAATAGACCTTGTACCCACCACAAATTGCAAAAGAATTGATTTTGCTGCAGTTCAATTTAGTAAGGTCCACTAAACACCATACTAAAAATCCCCCAAAATCCCAGCATGGGAAAGTAATCTAATTTGCATTATATTCAAATTAGCTTTTCTTGTACATTAAAATTAAGATTTTGACCAAATTTTGCACCTCAGTTTGCAGATTAAAAGAAATTGACTGTGAATATACATGCTCTTATAGCCAGGGAACATGATAAGCTTATTTTTAAATAGATACAGGTGATTTTATTAGCATGGTATGCAAATTAACTGCCGCCATTACACAAAATTCAAATTTTCACTATGCCAGTGCAATTAGGTACCCTATGGAAACAATCCAGAGTCTAGAGCTAGGTTTTCCTGGTCAGTGAACAAGATGGATTTTTTTTGCAGGTACACTCAGTCAATATTTGCATAATATGCAAATTAGTTTCGGTATTATTTTGATAAAGTCTAAATTTCACATTTTATGCATGTGGGTAACAAATCAGTTGGCAGTGATGCACAATGAATGTTGTCAGCGCTGATAAAAATTCTGCAACACAACCAGACAACAGTCTATGGGGATACTGGAATGGTCGCCCAATGTTTGTTGTGTTATTTTTAATTTGTTTAAAGCACAAAATGATGGTTTTGAACTACAATTTTTCTCATGGCTTCATTTTTAGACCTTATCAAAGACACTGGTAGCATGGGTGATATAGCTCATTTTTAACTGGAAACATTGTTACACGATGCCTCTATAGTCCAGTCAAAATAGACCTGTGTACCCACCACAAATTGCAAAGAATTGATTTTGCTGCAGTTCAATTTAGTAAGGTCCACTAAACACCATACTAAAAATCCCCAAAATCCAGCATGGAAAGTAATCTAATTTGCATTATATTCAAATTAGCTTTCTTGTACATTAAAATTAGATTTTGACACAATTTTGCACCTCAGTTTGCCAGATTAAAAGAAATTGACTGTGAATATACATGCTCTTATAGCACCGGGAACATGATAAGCTTATTTTTAAATAGATACAGGTATTTTATTAGGCATGGTATGCAAATTAACTGCGCCATTACACAAAATTCAAATTTCACATGCCAGTGCAATTAGGTACCCTATGGAAACAATCCAGAGTCTAGAGCTAGGTTTTCCTGGTCAGTGAACAAGATGGATTTTTTTTGCAGGC
>JZLH01S0022809.1:7734-26661 GCA_001188425.1 Eucidaris tribuloides | reverse complement strand
GGCACTGTTCATGCTTTTTTCAGAAACTGAGCACTCGTGTCTTCAATTTCTCCAACTCTTGTATCTGGTAAATTGATCAAAATATGGAATGTAGCGTGGATTAAGCTCCTGCCAGTAGAAGAGGAATCTCTGAGAGCGCGACTTGGTATTGAGACTACAGTCGGTTGTTTTTCCTATCTGGTGTAAAGGAGAAGGCATCACCTTCAAGTCTGAAGCGTGTGATATTGTGTGTATTTTGTGACTAGTTGAAGCGTAGGTTTCTCTTTGTTGAAGGGGGGAAATTTACTTTTCAATCTTGCTTCTTGATCATAGGATTGATAGAGCTGCATGAAACTATTTTTGTGGATAAAGTTAGGGTTACATTTAGGGTGAGAGTGAGCGAGTATTCCAACTATTGAATACAGGCATTCTCCAGCGATGATTTTTTAATCATATCTTGAATTATACGTTAACATACAAACCGTGGATCTCCTTTGACCAGAACCAGAACCCAAGACCAGAACTATAAGTAAATCGTTATAGAAAATGACAGCACCTAATCTTATGTCACTGTTATCTGGCAATGTAAGGAACAATTCCAGCCAGGTCATATATCACAAGTGCTCAAGTAAAATAGGTTATTAACCACCAATCATGAGTATTTTCTGGTCATGCACTCTAAATGGAGGTACGACATCGTCCATAGACAAAAGCAGGTTACGAAGAAAGAGTAGCTCACGTTGTATGTCGGTGCTGATTAGAAATATATAGAGCCTTTAAATATTATATTTCAATGGTTTGGAAATCTGTTTGGTGTCCATGAGACGTTTACAGGGAAGAAACATCACTCATCATCCTTGTCATTTTCCTCTAGCCGAAATGAATTAGAGCAACGTACACCCTTACACATCCCACACATCAAGGAACAGTCCACAGAAATTCTCTTGGAGATGCATCTGCTCTTGCTACAATTACATTTGAACATCCTCATTTAGCTCTCTGGTGCAGCGGGAAGATTCGTCTGTACTGGTAGTAATTTACCATTACTGAAGATGTTTCATACATGTTTTAAGAACAAGTTCTTTTCAACTACTTCTTCATTGTAACACTAGTGGACTAACAGATCTGTGCAATCGAACAGTGTTAACAACCTGCGCCGATCTGTTTTGATGATCAGGACATCGGCATCTCCTTTGGCATGAATCATTGTGCAGCTGGCCCTCTCAAGGAAAGGACTAAGCATATCAATAAACCTTTGTTTTCTTGTGCTTCATAAAAGTCGCTTCTCTAAGTTGGTCCTATTGATGTACCTGTGCATCTATTGAGGGAAGCATCTTTGATGGTGGACCCATCTACATTCTCATCAAAGACAATGGTTGCCTTTCCATATGAATTTGTCACATAATGTTGTGGCATACAATCATGTTGCATATCCTATTGAGGCACCGACCCTTTGTCTACAGTAGATGTTGTAAAAGTGCACCACTATCGAGCATATGTATAAATGTAAATTATTGTCTTTGGGTCTGACTGATCCTGTTTCATGATCTCCCAAAGAGCATCACCCAATTACGCCTTGTTTGGCTCTGTAGGAAATCCCAACATTATCAAATAAGGTTGTAGGGTGACTGAAAAGTTTGTATTTAAACAAAGTTACCGAGTCTTCCTGCTCTTCTCGGGTGGCGACAACACTTATTTGTTGGAAAGGCACTTGTGGAGCTACATGGCCTGGATCTTCAGCGATAACAACAACTATCTTGGATGCCAGTGTGACTGATTAGTTTATTCTTTGAAACAATTAATCATTTACATGAAAAATACATAAACTTCGAATTTGTAATCTTTCAGTACTGGAAGCTTATTTGCATATTATGTAAATTGTTTTCCTAACGATTTGCCTAGTTGTCTTTAACATAACTTTAAACACATTTCTTGTTTTAATCCGGTGGCTACATGCAAAGTAAATGTAAAAATATAATTTTCCCTTAAGATTGAAACTAATTGGCATATTATGCTAATTAAACTACAATTGTTTACTTGTTAATGTGTCTATCGTGTTCTTTGATGTTAAAAAGATGTGTTTTGACAAAAAAATTCTTTTAATGCTGCAAACTTTGGTAAAAATATTAATTTTCTTGTACTGTGAAAGCTAATTTGCATATTATGCAAATTAGACCACTTTCCCATGCTTGGATTTGGGGGGATTTTTAGTATGGTGATTAGGAGACCTTACGGATAGTCATGGCGGTTGAAACAATTCTTTTGCAATTAGTGGTGGGTTACCCCCTTATATACGCTACATTGACTGGACTACTAAGCATCACTAAGCATCACACAGACTGGAGATTCTCCCGCCAGAACCGGGGCTTGGACCCCTTGAAAACTGGAGACTCGGACACAAAGAAACCACGGACTCCTTGTTGAGTATTATAATGGTTAATTTCAGGGGGGGTTATCAATTACCAATATTATACTCGTATGTTCGTACAATCACTGCATGGACAAATTTTGCCGCCAGATAGCTCAAGAGAGTTGATATTGATAGGCGCCAAGGCCTTGACGGGCGCCAAAAAATGAAATATAAGGTTATTTACTTAATTTGACATTTGTCTTTATTAGGCGGGGAAAAGAATTAAACAAAAAAAAAAAGGTTTAGCGGAGAGTTCTCTGCTAGGAGGTGAACTTAGCGACTTTAAGGAAGATGGAGCCAGCAAGTAAAAGGAATAAGTTAAGAAATTCAATGAAATTCAAAGCATGCCGTATTCTGTATCCTTATCTTTACATTAAGGCGCAATATAACAAGCAATTTGATGTTACGCAACGATTAGTCACACTTAAACGACGATACTTTAATTCATTTCCCTTTGCTGAATTCTTCGTCTTCGTTTTGGGGGTCAAAGATAATTTCTTGCAAACCAATCACATCGCTCGTGCGGCGGCCTCGAGCTGACCTGACATGACCACTGAACTTTAGTTTAGTGGACATGACCGGTGCATCCGGCCCAACGCGTGTGTTAATCGCGCCATAGATCATGCCGTATTAATTTATGCCAATTTCTTAATCAATAAGCCCCTCCCATGTAGGCCTAGTTGTCCTACTATAAGACAACTACACGAAGACGTAAAATTAACAGCAATTTACTAATTGACAGGGTTTTGCTGTGAATAAGTGTCACACAGTTTTCTTTATTATGCTTGCTTTATTAATATGTACATTCTCACAATTCTCAAAATGTAAGAAAATATATATTAACTTATTCTTGTTACTTACCAGCTCCAGACCCGATGGACCCAAAATTCCCAGCTTAGTTGAACAACTTAACTTTATCTGAATTTGTATTATAAGGTGTTTTCTATCATAAAGGGAAATATTCGAAGTACATTAATCTAACTTGCTGTAGCTGTTGTTTTTGTTTTTGTTGTTGTATTGTTGTTTTTGTTGTTGTTGTTGTTGTTGTTGTTGTTGTTGTTGTTGTTGTTGCTGTTGTTGTCGTCGTCGATGTCATGAGGCCCTATGATCATAACCGTCACCATCAACACCATCATCTTTACCATCATCATCATCATCATTTTAATCTTCATCAACATCACCATAACCATGAACATGACTATTATCATCCTCTTCATCACCATTGTTTTGGTGTCGTGTTTGTCGTCGTCGATGTCACGAGGTCCTATGATCATAACCGTCACCATCATCAGCATCTCCATCATATTCATCACCATCACCATCATCCTCTTAATCACCTATGATCATAACCGTCACCATCATCAGCATCTCCATCATATTCATCACCATCACCATCATCCTCTTAATCACCATAAACATCACTATCACCATCACTATTATCATCATCCTCTTCATTACCATCATCCACTGGCGTAAATCCCGGGGGGATGCGGGGGTTATATTCCCCCCTCCCCACTTTCATCGTGAATTTTCGATGCGGGGGTGGCCTGTAACAATCATCCCCCCCCCATCCACACACACACACAACACCAGCACTCCACACACCACCTTTTCGAGAAAAAAATATAATTTCTTTTATTAATTAATCATTGATAAAATTGCTATATAGTGAGAATTTCTCCTGAAATGTCTTTAAAATGCTTAAGATCGTCCAATTTTAATTCCAAAAAACTCAAAAGCCCCTGGCTCGGTCGCTTCGCTCCCTCGCTTGCACTTTCCCTCAATAATTTGAACATTTTCGGCCCGAAAAATTCCTGCCTATGGCCTTGTTTTTCAAGGTAGTCTCCACTGCATGATAGTATAGTTATAATCGACCTTTTTGAAAATGTGTATATTTCCGACTTTTAACCTGTATTTATTCAAAACATTGGTTTTAGAATGAAGTATTATACTGGCAGACATGCAGAGACCAGCAATCCCAACTGCCCGAATTAAAGAACACTGTCGTAAATTGGGAAATTGGGAGGAGGGGGATTGAGGGATATATCCCACCACTTTTCGGGAAGGAGGGGGATGTTCTGTACAAATATACCTCCACTTTTCAATAAGTGTTTTTGTGTTTATTCAATCATTACTAACATTTATATTTTTTAAATGCTAAAGATATTGTTATCTGAATATCCTGATGTTTCCAGTTCAATATCTCTCATTCATGTTCATTACTAACGTGTTTTCCATTGGTCTAAATGGGCATTCTATCCATATCCCTATTCAGAGCACAGATAACGCAAAATGTAGGCTTAATCAAACATCTTATTATCAACAAAATGTAGAAAACAAACTCAGATATTTTCACATGAGGACATAAGGAGCGCAATCGTTTTCTTTAGCAATTGTCAATTTTTCCACCTCTGATAAGCCTCCCATGTGACAATGGCCTTGTTTCACATTTTAGAGGCACCTGTTCTAATTTAGGTGCCGCTACCGCCTTTTGTATAAGTGATACTGTTTTTTTTTAAATGCCTCCTTTTCCTCTTTACTTTGTGCCCCGAATTTGAAACGACTTAGAGCAACTTACTTTAAAATTTTTCAGGCTCGCTCGCCAATTTTTCATATTTTATGTTTGGAGGTCTTTTCAGTCTCTGAATTTGAGACATTTCAGAAACATTTTCGACTTTTATAAGATGTTATTAGACACCATGCATTCTCACAGGTCCTAAAAATTTTCTCGCTCGCTTCGCTCGCTCGTTCATTCATTGATATAGGCCATGAAAACCCAACTGCAAAATCTAATTCTATAATATCTAGTGTTTTTATATTACAGCAAAAAGATCGTGAAAAACATTATGTGAAAGGTCTAAAATGTAATCACAATAAAAGCTATATGCCAATTTTAAGGTAGAGATAGTGGAATTTTTGCACGTTGTAGGTGTCCCCAAAAATTTTGGGCCAAAATTTGGAAATTTCATCGATCATCCTCCCCACTCCTCGGAACGGATTTACGCCCATGCCATCATCACAATCATCATCATCATCATCATCATCATCATCATCATCATCATCATCATCATCATCATCATCGTCATCATCATCATCATCATCATCATCACCATCATTCATCATCATCATTACAATCATCATCATCATCATCCCCTTCATCACCATACATCCATCATCATCACTACCACTCACCACCGTCTCTTAAAGGTATTGGCTAGCATTTACCACAGTTCAAAAATCTGAGCTACATGATTCCCCATGCTATCATTGTCTTTGATAAGGTCTAAAAATGACGCCCTGAAAAAATTGGATTTCAAAATGATTATTTAGTGCTTTAAAAAAGTGAAAATCGTAAGTTGAACGGATTCACCTGCCCATTTTGTCCCATAGACTTACTGTGTGTATACCTACGCTATTTAAACTCGCCCCGAGTTTTAATTGTTTATTCATGCATAACTTGCCATTGGCAGTGTAACTTTCCAAACTTTTTTATTCTAGGGTGTTTATTTGTCCATATGAACACTACTATGTAGTTCAGATATCAAAATTTGACAATTTTTTAAATTGAAGCTCCACAATGTTAGCCTATCACTTTAAACGCCCTTGGAAGTCCACTGGGATCGTAGGCCTACGGCTTGGACAAAAAGTGTGTTAACCATACGATTTGTTGTTACGTAACCAAAAAATAAATAAATTATGATAAGATTTCACTTTTTACAAGGGAAGGGAAACTAGGCTTCTTGCCTTCCCACCCTTAAACCCTCAAACACACACTTTTTAGTCACAGTTTTGAAAGTAAGCCTATGGCCTACCCTTTTTTGTTTTCATTAAATCCAGTTTTTGTTAAAGGCATTGTATAACAATGTTTCCAGTTTTAAAAATCTAGGCTGCATGATTCCCCATGCTACCAGTGTCTCTGATACGGTCTAAAAATGAAGCCCTGAAAAAATTGCAGTTTAAAACGATCATTAAGTGCTTTAAAAAAAAGTGTAAATCATTGAGAGACCATTCCAGCTTTCCCCCACAGACTGCTGTGTTGCAAAATTTCCTATCAGCTGAGAAGAAATTAATGTGCCAATTTGTATCTGCACACATTGTACTAGTGACAACATCGCCTAACTGTCCAACTTTTGTGTTCTAGGGAGTTATTTGTCCATTCAAACACTGTCAGATATGTCAGATAGCAAAGTTCAACAAATTTTAAATGGGTCTTCCCAGGGGCGTCGATCCATGTTTTGGATTGGGGGGGGGGCAAAACTGAAAAAATGTCCAAAATTTTCGCGCCAAATTGTAATACAGAATTTTGCGCGCGGAGCGCACCGAAAAATTGACAATTTTGTATGTTTAAGAGTGGTTTTAATGCCATGTTTAATGGTTTTATAGTGTTTTCCAACGCTTTTTTCAAACATTATATTTACATATGCATATTATAAATTTTCAAAATTGTCAAATTATTGGGGGGGGGGGCAAATCGATATGTTTGCCCCCCCCCCTCCCATATTCTCATTGGGGGCGATCATCCCCCCCCCCCCCCTGCCCCACAGGATTCGACGCCTCTGGGGTCTTCCACAGTGTTATATAGCATCTTTAAATACCCTAAACGAGTCTAAAGCAGGGCGGGGATGGGGTATACATTTTTATAAGTGTAACTCTTATTTGCAGCCTAATATGTTTAGCGAAATTCACGAATGTCCTTTGCACAGCATCTGTACAGACTATCTGAGACCAGGGGCCTGCGGGGTCATCATGTAGAATAAAATGCCAACATTATACTCAGGAGAAATTTAAAAATACAAGAGATTAAAACATAGACGTATATTCGGCTGAAATCTAGTTAATAATCTAATTAATAATTAATCAGAAACAATGACTCCGTTATAATTTTACAGAACTGTTGAAGCACGAACGTGACATGGGGGCACTCCCCCGGGGGGGGGGGGTCACTCACCATCCGAAGTGGTACCCATGCTTGTCCAAAAAACGTCGAATAAGGGTCGAATTTCGGACGTACGGCGGCGTCGACGTTTTTCAGAAAAAGGGGTGCTTTTTCAGTTTGCCTACGACGTTTTTTGAAAAAAGGGGTTGTATTTTTAGCCTAATATTCGTCCCCTTCTTTGATGTTTTGTGGACGTCTTCTCATCTTGTTCTTGTTCGGCATTTATTTTGTAACTGGTTTATAGGCTCTGCTTTATTTTGCAAGTCAGGTCTGTATTTTTACTGTTTTGTGCTGTTTGCTTCATACAAGAGAGGATTTGTTTTCTTTGTTCTACACCACTTTCCATTTGGGGCATGTTTTTCATTGTACTAGACTCTACGCCACGTCTGCCATTTAGGAATTTTAGGGTCCCATTTTAAAATGTATTACGCCATTTTCCCAATTTAGGGTCACTTTTAAGTTGGTTTTACGACGTTTTCGTCATTTAGGGGTGAAATTTGGTGCGAAGAATTACTCCGTTTAGGGTCCAATTTTGAGGTGCTTGGACAAGCATGGGTACCACTCCAGATGGTGAGTGACTCCCCCCCCCCCCGGGGGGCACTCACCCTGGGGGAAAGTTTGCGAAGCATATTAATATTTTAGGTGCAAAGCTCAGATCGCGCCAGAGCGAGTTTATTAGCGCCCTCTTTGTTTGCAAGCCGTAAATGCAAATTGAGCCTGAGCCAAAATTGGAGAAAAAAACCCTTGATTTTCCGACGCAACAAATAAAAGGTGAGGCCAAAAAATTCAAAACAGGTAATCAAATATTAGTATATATGTTGTAAAATATTTCAGGTGCCTAAACCCTCAATGGATCAGCTTTAACGTGGAGTTCATGTTGAATCTAATCAGTTGATCCACGACTAATCTAACCACAGCCCCACTTGTTTATATTTGTGTATGGAATCACACGAGCATGCTTGCCCCATGTAAGTTTATTCATGTGTGGTTGCTCCTGACACTCTACCAAGTGTTTGAGTGGTGATTGTTAAACTGGATAATCCACGAAAAAGGAAAATCATTTTCTTGCCTTTGAAACACATGGAAAATCTAACAAAGTTATTTTGTGCTGGGAAAAGGGTAATCCTGGGTTTAGCGGTGTAACTTATTTATTTTTGTTACAAATTCAGCATGTGTCTGTGTCAGTGTACACACATGCACATGCATTTTGTTGATCAGACAGGTGTGCACATTGACAACATAACTGAACTTTTGAGTTCTGGGGTGTTTAGCTGTCCTTCCAAACACTGTCTAGTCGGATAACAAAGTTTGACATGTTTTTAAACGGGTCTTCCTCAATGTTATATCATATACAGAGACTCCAACTCTCCCGTTTTCGGCGGGAGATCTCCTATTTTGAGTCCATTTTCACAAAATCTCCCGCCCTAGATGTGTTTCTCCTTTTTTCTCCCGCCCAACCACCTTTTTGAAAAGAAATGAATCTGAATCAGTGGATTTGACCCCATTTAGTGTTGTCATATGTTCAAAAAATTAAGCTTAAGACAGCAAAAGAGAGCTTCTAAAACCCTAAAAATGGCCTCCGGCCGCAAGGAATTTCATGCTTTCCGCCGGTGATGTGGGCTACGCGCACGTTAAGTCAGAGTCTCCCGTTTGCTAGGGGTCTCGGCGGGAGAATCTCCCGCTTAAGAGGTGTTTGGGGTTGGAGTCTCTGCATGATATAGTCAGGGTGTCTTTATTCTTTAACACCTGCTGTTACGACTGTACACTTTTTACTTCGATTTTTATCATACGTGTAGATAATCTAATTGCCTGCTATTGAACCATCTACCCCACACTCCATTTATGTGAGTAGCACAATGCCTGGATGGTGGCTGGACCCACACAGGCAATGGAAATGAGTCCAGTGTTTTGCAATGTACAGGTGTAATGTAAGTTTTGTTTATGAGTGATTACACAAGTCAGGTGACTCAACCAAGTGTCAGACTCCCAAGTTTTGATTGTGAATTTTTTAAATGTATTAAAAAAAGGTCATTTTCTTTTTATTGCTGGAGGACCACTACATTTTTTTATGAGAATGAACTTGAAGGAAATGACCAAATGTTAACTGTTAATCCTCACAAGGCAAACTCAATTTTTAAAGTAGTCAAAAAGATCAGCCTGTGTTGTTTTCGAATTTCACTGAGATGAAACAGGTTCCATCAATAATTCTCCAGGCTCCTGCACAGCCCAAACTTTCACCCACATTCTGTGTTAGAGAAGATGACTATGCATTAGCATCTTCATAATAAAGCACATGTACAAAAGGAAGATGGAGCTGTCCTGTAACAGAAATAAGTAAAGAAATTCATTGAAATTCAAAGCATGCAATATTCTGTATTACCTTTATATTATGGTGCAGTATAGCCAGATAGGATGTTATGCAACAAAGGAAATTATACACCTATCAATTGTAAGACGCAACCGCCACTGCGCCGCCCGGAATGGTGCTCACTTGTCAAACGTGTTTTCATATACCATGACGCACCTGTGTGTCTCGACTATGACGGACCATTTTCTTACGATGACTGTGCCTAGGCCTATTTAAACGTACAGTATACAAACTGACGCACCCCATTCACCATGCTGTGATGGACCAAATGCTTCCATGACGGTACCCTGCATCATTATTTATTGGTAAATGACCCACCCATAATGCACCATTCCCGGGGTCGAGGGGTGTGTCTTACAATTGATAGGTGTATTATTCAGTTGACAATCTGATGATGACACATGGTGATCCCTTAGACCGTTTCTGTCAGTGTGATTTTATTTGTAATGCTTGTAATTTTCTAAAATCAATTTGTCAACTTTTGTTTTCCTTTCAGAGAGATTCAACTACTATCGGGGGAAAAGAAATATCATAAGTACCTGCCACAATGTCGGCCTTCATGCAGCGCCAAGGCACACCCAAGAAAGGTTCAGACTACAGAGGGAGTGTTGTGAGAAAATATGATTCAAGTGACGATGACTCTAGCGAAGATAGTGACAGTGATTGCGAACAATCGTGGAAACGTCATAAACCCGCAGCCAGACTCCCGGTCTCTCATAGACCACAAAGTCATGATTCTCGCATGAAATCCAGTGCAGATAGAGGAGGCGGTAGTACCGCTCCCAATCGCGGGGGTGGTGCGAAATCTCGCGTGAACAATGTGTGGGGAGCTATTATTCAGGAACAGAGGCAAGAGCAGGTTGAGCGAGAGATCACGCAGTTCGGCATGGAGTTTGACATGCAGCGAGATGTCGAGAGTTACAACTATAAGATCGATCCGGATGGTGAGGATAGACTGCCGCAGCTAGGGTTGCCAGTTGGTGTACCGATAGATGGAGATGCCAGTAACAGAGGCCGGGAAATACAGAAGGGCGTCGGAGCGGGAGAAGATGATGGTTGGCTTGCGGAGAGAGGGTCACCCGTACCGAGCGACGAAGATGATATCGAGACTGATGTGCCAGAAGATCTGCGAAAACGCATCACGGGTCGTGGGATGGTTGCAGATCAGGACAAAAGGGCCCCTGTGAAAAGCAGACTAGGCAGTCGACCGAGAAGTGATGAGTCAGAAACGCCGGAGATGAGATCGATTGAAATCGATCCGAGTGGTGGACCGAAAGTTGTTGCGGGTCAGCTTGCCTATAGCCTACAGGAACCAAAGAGGGATTTGATGATGAGAATTGTGAAGATACTTGGTGTGGAGAAATGCCTGCAGATCTGGCGAAAGACAGAGGAAATTGAAAATGATGGTGGAATGATGATTAGAGTAAGTTTGATACATGGATGACAAGGCTCGACATGGGACAATCACATGCAATGCAAAGGATTAAATTTAGTGAGAAGTAATTTGTTTAATTAGGGAGCTTGGTAGCAATACAGAAAGAAAAATGCATCCATCATAGTTCATACTTTATTCTTTGATTCACATGCAGTAACATTTTTGTGATATTTTTTTAAAGATTGAACAATATGTGATTTCTGAAGCATTTTGCAGAGATCAGTTAAAAACAAATAAAGATTTCATATCAGGGTTGGCACGATTTAAATCGCTTTGATTTAAATCGCGATTTAAATCACGATTTAAATCACCTCAATTTTTTTTTTAATCACTGATTTAAATCACTCCCATAGACTTGTGTATTATAAAAAATTATAATGCTTTAAAAATGATTTTCAACTTGAAATCATGGCAAATTTGCACATTTAGGCATTGAAAGGCACAGCAATATTCACATAAATACTGTCATAATTCAATTTCTCCCACTATATATCCCCATAATCCTACTGTTCAGTGAAATATGAAAGAAAATTATAATGATTTTTGTGAAAGTTTATCACTAATGTTCCTAAAGACTTTTAGCTTAGGAAAACAAAATGGATGTGCTGCATTACACTTTATTTTGTTAATTTTTTATTTAAAATCATTTTTAAATTCTTTTTTTCTAAAGCACCAATTTTATTCAACCTCGATAACTGATATGTAAAAGAAAATAATGATTGATGGAATAAAAGTTTCCTATAGGCAATTTCGAATTTGGAATATGAACATATATTTGGAACCTCTCAGGGGAAAAAACAACCAAAAAATCGATTTGAATTTTTCAAAACTCATTTTTTTTCTAAAGCACCAATTTTATTCAACCTTGATAACTAATATGTAAAAAGAAATAATAATTGATGGAATAAAAGTTTCCTATCTATTTTGAATACAGAATATGAACATATTTGGAACCTCTAGGGAAAAAAATCAAAAAAATTGACAAAATTTTTTTAAATCATGATTTTTTTTTTATCATTTATCAAAGCACCAATTTTATTCAACCATGATAACTAATATTTAAAAGGAAATAAAAATTGATGGAGCAAAAGTTTCCTATAGGTAATTTTGAATTCGGAATATGAACATATTTGGTGCTTCTCTGGGGAAAAAATCAAAATAATCTGATTTAAATAAAAAAAATCATGATTTTTTTTTCCCCAACCCTGTTCATATGTACTACAGCATAATCTCCACAAAATTTCTGCACACAAATTTCCCATATTTTGTTTGTAAAAGGACAGATATTTTTCCACAGTCACATGGGAAATTTACATGTATTCTATTGTTTATTATATTTTGGAGTTATCTCCTTTGGAGAAAATCAAATATTTCATCCTACTTTTGTGGTTTTAGGTTGTCTTATTTTTAACTTGTGCAATCATTTCTGAAAATGTCCCTTAACCATGGAAATGCTCATTTGTTTGGAGGGGGTGGGGGTGGGGAGAGGTCGTGGTAATGTCATCCAGTACCAAGACATCACTTGCCACTTTGTGTTGTTGTCACCCATGATCCAATGGGTATCAAGAGTAAGACTTGAATTAAATACAGAGTTGGAGGTTTGTTAGCAGTCTTTTGCTATGTCGTAGCAGAGATACAATAAACATCATACTGGAAGTCAGTTCAAGTCACTCATTCTTGACAGTTGAGTAGCGTAGGAAATAACCCAGGGCGACTGGCGATTTAGCCCTTGGCAAAGCCCGAATCGCCCCCTAAAATCCCCAAAACCCAATTCTTTGGGGCGACCATTTCCTTCAGAATCGCCCCCAGATTTGCTACAAAAAATTTCACATGTTTTTTTTTTATTATGGCATTGAAACAAAAATGAATTAAATGATTGCTTTTATGGATGAAGCACCGGCTAAAACATCAGCAATCTTTCATTGCATTCTTCAAATTCTGATGTGCAACGAAAAAGTAGCCCCAGTGGTAGAAAAATAGCCCTCAAAAATTCAAAAACAGCTCCAAGGCTCAAATAAAAATTACCCTTAAAAAACAAAAATTAATTCCTACCCTGCAGTTGAGGTAAAGACACAAAGGAAACTTTGAATTGTAAGCAACAAACTCATTTAAAACAATGCAGGTGAAATTTGGAAAATTACATGTATTGAAACTAAATCCCTAACAAGCTATTGATATGTTGTTACACACACACTCATACACAAATGATATTAATAATTCAAACCATAAATAACACCTGGAATAGAAGAAACAACTGACAATAAACTCATTCTCTAATGCATTGTGGTACTAATTACAAAGTATACATGCTTTTTCAACACTAACAAATTTCATTTTCTTTTTGTTTTTATCATATCAGGATCGGTCGAGAAGACGTTCCCCGGGAGGGGTGTTCATTCAACTGATGAAGACAGATCCTGATGTGACCAAGGAGGACGTAAAAGCCATATTTGCAGAGGAGCAGAAAATATTCAATGCCGAAAAGAAAAAGAGGAAAAAGCAGCGGATGAGAAAGTTGGCCGGCGCCTTCATGGATGTTGATCGCGACAGGGCTGAGGAAAAAGATGATGCTGGTAGTGATGGGGAGAAGGACACGGAGAAAGACAGTGTGCATATGGATACCAAAGTAGATGTTGATGTTGATTTTCTCCTTCCGACACCAGGTCTTGTGAAGAAAGATAATGTTGTACCAACAAAGAATGAAGACTCTGAACCTGAAGAAGGGGAATTGACAGATGATGATGATGACGATGGTGGTGGTGGTGATGATAATATTGCAGATGATAATGTTCCAAAGGATGATGATGTTAGCAAAAGCACGGATGCGAAATTTGCTGCTGAGGAACCTGATGATATGAAATAGATTTTCGTGGAAAGATTCATTCAAATGGATTGATACAAAATGGATCAAAAATCATCAAATTTGTTACGATTCCAAACATTCAGCAGAGAACTGATCAACTCCATTCATGCATGACAGACAAAATGATAAAAAAAATCACATAAAATCATTTCATGATATCACGCAGAGTAAAATAGAAATTTGATTTGCTTTACAATTCATAACTGCTGCAAGCTTGCATCAAATGGATGTTCAGTGCTGTCATTATGCCTTATGGACCTGAAGATAATAAGACAGGATAAGCAGAAAAGGGCATTTTATCTATTTTTTATGCCTCCGCCAACGAAGTTGCCGGAGGCATTATGTTTTCGGCGTTGTCCGTCCGTCCGTCCGTCCGTCCGTTACCGCGATCTCGTTACCCGCGATAACTGAGAACCCAATCGGATTTTGATGTAACTAGGACCAAGTATGTACTATGACGCCACCAATGAACCTGATTTGGATTTTGGAGCTGAAAGGTCAAAGGTCAAAGGTCACCGCCGGCCTTAAATATGTCTGATTTGGGCTCGTACGCGATAACTTTATGAGAGCGGCCTGGTCGGATTGTCATGTAACTGGGTGTGAAGTATGTATTATGAGCCACCAATGATGATTTAGGATTTTGGAGCTGAAGGTCAAAGGTCAAAGGTCACGGCCTTAAATATGTTTCTGATTCGGCGGCTCGTTACCACGATAACTTGAGAGTGGCTAGTCGGATGTCATGTAACTTGGTCTGAGTTATGTATTTATGAATCCACCAATGAAACTGATTAGATTTTCGGAGCTCAAGGTCAAAGGTCACCGGGCCTAAATATGTCTGATTCGTCCTCATTACCGCGATATACTTGAGAGCGGTCCTGGTCGGATTTGATGTAAACTAGGGACCAAGTAGTGTACTATGAGCCACCAGAACTCATTAGATTTTGGAAGCTGAAAGGTAAATGGTCAAAGGTCACCGGGCCTTCAAATATGTCTGATTCGGGCTCGTTTACCATGATAACTTGAGCAGCGGCTTGTTCGGATGTCATGTAACTTTTTGGTGAAGTATGTATTATGAGGCACACAATGAACTTGATTAGATTTTGGGGGCTGAAAGGTTCAAGCGTCAAAGGTCACCAGCCTAAAATATGTCTGATTTGGCCTCGTATACCGCGATAACTGAGAATGGCCGGTGAATTTTCATGTAAACGGTGGTTGTGAGTATTATTCATGAGCACCAATGAACTGATTAGCATTTTTTACGTCAAAGGCTCCAAAAGCTCAAAGGGTCACGGTTCCTAAAATTACTGTCTGATTCGGAGCTCATTACCGCGATAACTTCGAGGCGGCTGGTCGGATTTTATGTAACTAGCGACCAAGTATGTATTTATGAGCCCACCAATGAATCTTCATTTAGATTTTGGAGCATGAAAGGCTCAAAGGTCAAAGGTTCACCGCGCCTTCAAATACGTCTGTACTAGGCTCGTTACCGCCGATAACTTGAGAACGGCCGGTTGAATTTTCATGTAACTTTGGGTGAAGTATGTATTATGAGCCACAATGAACTGATTAGATTTTGGAGTTCAAAGGTCAAAAGGTCAAAAGGTCCACCGGGCTAAAATATGTTCTGATTCGGGCTCTTACCGCGATAACTTTGAGAGCGGCTGGTCGGATTTGATGTAACTGGACCATAGTATGTACTATGAAGCCACCAATGGAACTCATTAAGATTTTGGTAGCTGAAAGTCAAAAGGTCAAAGGGTCACCGCGCCTTAAATACGTTAGACTTGGGCTCTTACCGCGATAACTTGAGAACGGGCCGTTGAATTTCATGTAACTTGGTGCAAGTTATGTATTATTGAGCACCAATGAACTGATTAGATTTTGAGAGTTCAAAGCGTCAAAAGGTCAAAGGTCACCGGGTTAAAATATGTCTGATCGGGCTCGTTTACCGCCGATAACTTGAGAACAGCTTATGATATTGATTTTTTTTTTTTGTTTTAATTATGGGAGTGAAGTATGATTTTGGGGCATTAAATGAACATTTCAGAGGTTGAACCGGTCAAAGGTTACGCATGCCCGTGTTACATTCAAAGTTTGGAATTGGGACTGGGGGTGCGGAGGCAACCCCAGCGGCTTGCGCGCAGCCGAAATTGCCTCTATTTTATTTTTTCACTTCACATCTTTGAACTTGAAATGAAATGTGAAAGTAACTTCACAACACCTTCGTGGATCACAATTTACAAAATGTTCTCGTGTTGTTTTATTTTTGTTTTCTTTTTGTGTACATGTGTTTGTTGGTTTTAGTTTTTCATGATTGTCTGTCATGATTATTTTGAGAGTGGGCATTTATAATTTATCCAGCATTCTGAGAGGACGAATTTTGTAAACACATCATTTTTCAACATTCTGAGTGGATGAATTTTGTAAACATGATATTCTTGTAAATATGCCAAAACATTTTGCTTTCATACTACTTACATGCATTTTTTCGTACAGGTGCTTAATGAATTCATCAAATAATGTAACTGTCAAATTACTTTTGCTGAATCAGTGGCAGCACCAGGGTAAAATGTAAGGGACGGCAAAAACCATCAGGAGGGGCAAAGATGTCAAGATGTAAATTTCATGAATTATACTGCAAAAACCGCATGATTTTCTGAATTTTGACAACTTTAGGGGGCAAATAATGCATGTGGCATGTGTAAAGTATACTTTTGTAATACTGTATATGCTGAATATTTCGCGGTGGTTTTGTTTCGCGAATTTCGCGACTTACTGAACAAGAAAGTTTTCAGTTCCTGATATTTGATTGATTAATTGATTGATTTTATTTCCATGCAACAATAATTCATTGAAGTACAATAATATATGAAAATTACACTAAGTTCATGGAAACATTGCATGGGAGGGGTTGGTCATAAGCACAATAAGGCTTGAACAATATGCCCGTCAAGGAATAATAACAAATGAATAAAAGTCCTTTCTGTACAAAGTGAATGAAAATGCAATAAAATCATGAAAATATATTCTCACAAAGTCCCCGTTTTGAAGCAAAATCGCAAAAATATATGTACGCAAAATATATGGCGTATACAGTAAACGGTGTTGCATCCGAGACAACAGGTTCAGAGATTGAGGCTGCCCCAAAACATAACCTTCCATAGGGTTTATACAGGTGACTCGGACCGAGACCGGGACCGAGGCCACCAGAAATTGGCCTCGCAGCCGGCCTTGGATACAACGCTGCTAATAAAACAGAAGTTCTGAAAACAGGGGCGTCGATCCATTTTTGGGATTGGAGGGGCAAAAGTGAAAAAAAAAGTTTAAAAATGTTTGCGTGCAGAGGCAATTTGTAATAGAGAATTTTGGGGAAATTGAAAATAGTGTTTATTTAATACATGTAATATTTTTTATGCTAAATTTAATGGTTTTGTAGTGCTTTCCAATGGTTTTTAAACATATATCTGTGCATTACATACTATGAATCTTTCAAGTTGTCAAATTATTGGAGGGCAAATCGATATGTTTGCCCTCCTTGGCAACTGCCCTCCTTGCCACCTCAGGATCGACGCCCCTGTCTGAAACGTCCTTACAATGTGTACTCAACTATTCATCATACAGGTAAAACTAATTTGTATGGAAGACCAATTCCCCAAGAAAAATACATGTACATGTATACAAAATTTGCTGTTTGGGATTTTGTTCTGTATGTAAATCAGTTTGCACTGTTGAAATTATGGTTAGAAGTTTAATTTTAAAATCTCCCGATTTACTGATTATATCTTGCTGGAACTGTCAGAAGATGAAACACTGTATTTTGTTTGTATATTTGTTTTTATATTTGTTTTTTAAGGCACTCATTTCATCATTTAATTTTCAGTAAATCTGTTTTTGTCAAGCCCACCGAGGTGGAGGGAGACCAAGGGATCACTTTGGCGTCTGCCGTCCGTCCGTTACACTTACAAAAACTTGAATAACTCTGTGCTGAATGCTCTAATTTCATTCAAACTTGGATGGAAGATTGATCATACAAACTTTCAAAGTTAGAAATATGTGAAGGTCTCCACAAGGTCAAAGATCATGAGCAGAGGTCAATAACCTCTTTGAGCCCAATGTTAATTTTTTTGAGGAAGTTTCTATTATGGCCCATAACTTTGCCCCCATTTGTTCAATGGTGACCAAACTTAGGTGGTTGATGTCTCATAGGGAGCTGAAAGTAACCAAAAGGTCATCACCGGCAGGGGTCAATGACCTTTTTGAGCCCGATGTTAAGATTTTTTAGCAAGTTCCTATCTACGCGAAACTCGTGAGACACAATTTGGCTTTCGCCTTGTTTGTAATATGCAGACAACCATATCATCCTTCAATGTCTCCAGTCTAATTTAATTTGATTTAAAGTGTTCAGTAGTTTGTTTCACTATAAAATGTTAAGACTTTAAGTCAGCCATGGTAGAGTAGTTTCTTTCAGTAATAGATTGATAATCTAGACAGATTTATAAATCAATTCAGTATATCTGATTTTTTTTGTTTTTGTTGGTGAATTAGCTATTAATAGGGGTGGGCGAATGAAACCTTTTTTGGGAAATTTAATTTCAAACAAGTGAATTCTATGGCCGTTTTGGCTGCTGATCACAAATCTGACAATTATTTTGACCTACGATTGAGTCTTATATTGGTTCCCGCCATTTTTTCAAAAAAATGGCGGGAAAATGGCTTTTTGGCCATATTTTTGCAGTAAAGTGCATAAAAGTGATGTGTAATATGTCCTTTTATATGTTTTTGAGGTTGCTGAGTTCAAATATTAGCATATTTAAGACATTGGAGGTATTGGTTGGGTGATATCTGTAAAAAAGTGATATTGCACACAAAAATATACAGAAAATACACATTTTGAGTCGGAGATGAAAGCAAATAATGACCATTACACACATACAGT
>JZLH01S0022805.1:2122-12857 GCA_001188425.1 Eucidaris tribuloides | reverse complement strand
AATTGCAGTTATTATTATTATTGTTATTATCAATATTACCAGTAGTAGTAGTAGTAGTTAGTAGTAGTAGTAGTAGTAGTAGTAGTAGTAGTAGTAGTAGTAGTAGTAGTAGTAGTATAGTAGTAGTAGTAGTAGTATAGTAGTAGTAGTGGTGGTGGTGGTGTAGTAGTAGAAGTAGTAGTGGTGGTGGTGGTATTATTATTATTATTATTATTATTATTATTATTATTATTATTATTATTATTATTATTACCATTAGTAGTAGTAGTAGTAGTAGTAGTAGTAGTATCATTATTATTATTATTATTATCATTATTATCATTATTATCATTATTATTGTTGTTGCTTTCATCATTATTAGTATCTTATTAGTATTGCAATTATTATTACTATTATTATTGTATTAATACTATCATTATCATGATAACTATAACAAGGATTAGTATCATTATCATTATTCATACACGCACATGCATACACACATATACATGCACACATACCTACCTACATACATACATGCATACATACATACGTACATACATACATACACTCGTTACCTTTAGAACCACTCTCCCAAAGATCCATTCCATGTGGTAGCCACGTGTTCGTATTAATGACATCACTTTCTATTTTGACTTCTTTAGGAGCGTCGTCGGGTTTGTTGAAATCAAAGACGAGTACCTTTCCTGTGATGTTGGCATCTAGATCTGCCATCTTTAAAAAGCCCTACAAATAATAACAATGCGCCGGCAACAACTGTTAATCAGAGTAGTATAATAGGCCTTGAGATCTTTGATCTCTTTCAATTCATACTAATCAGCTGCTCCAGACCGACTTTAAAGCAGAGAAATGAAATTCTCTAATTATGTGGTGAAAAAAAGTTTTACCTAAGTGCCAGTAAATTTTCATTTATTAATCTACATCTGCTTGCAGCTCGATAGACCGAGGGTCCAATAGACTGACGATAGCGGCCATATTTTTGTGCGTCTGAAATCTGCTTTAGGTTGCTTTAATTGCGCAAAATTGAATAAGAATAAATAGGAAGAGAGGGGGAAGTAACTACAATTCAACATAAACTCCTCAAAAAAAAATTGGAAATCTGAGTTTGATCGGTTATATCTCCCGTTTAGTAGTAATAATCAATGCAACCTTGGTATCATCTGAAAGATTATTTAATTTTCTTTAAAATGGTATCCTACTTATTATGAATATGCCATCAGGGAAAGGGCAGTATCTTAAAATGTGGTGTAAAGTGTTAATTGAAAAGCTGAAAAATGACCAAAGTGCGGTAAGTCGCACAATTTTTGTTGTTGATGATGAGTGAGTTTCCCAACGTCTCTTCGGTCGTTATGCATTCTAATGTGAACATTGACATGGATTGAAACAAACACCTGCACAAGTAAGCAAACAATAGCAACAACAACAACATGCAAAAATAAACAAAAAAATGAATGGGCATTTAAAAACTTAACATAAGGCATTTAATCTCACAGACCTTTCACCTCATTAACACCACAAAGTAATAAAAAAGTGGCATTAGCTTGATTTTCATGGATTTTCTCAGAGAGAGGGTATATCATGAGAACGGACTGTATGCAGCCCAGACCTCAACCTCATTGAACATTTGAGAGATCGACTCGGCCGGGGTGTAGGGGGGAGAGTCACAAATGCAACAGCATTGGCAAGTCTGCGTTAATTACTGATTGACGAGTGGAATGCCATCACATCGGCAAAACGAATCACAAAGTTCCTCAACAGCATGGCGAAGCGGTGCCAGGCGGTGGTGCGGGCACGTGGGTCATCCACCCGATACTGAACTCTGATCATGTCATTAACATCAATGAAAATTGATGAAATCAAAGATTCACGTGAAGATTAACATGAAAACCCATGTAAATCAAGCTCCTGCTACTTTTTTGTTAGTTTGTTGTGTTTATGTGGTGAAAGGCTTGTGAGATTAAATGTCTTGTGTACAGTTTGTAAATGCCCATAAAGTTTTTTTTACTTTTTATTTTTGTTGTTTGTTTAATTATGCATGTGTTTGTTTCAATCCATGTCAATGTTTACATTAGAATGCATAACAACCGAAGAGACATTAGAAAACTCCCTCATCAACAACAACAAAAGATGTGTGACTTACCGAACTTTGGTCATTTTGCAGCTTTTCAATTTACACTTTACACCACGTTTTTGAACACTGCTCTTTCCCTGATGGCATAATCGTAACAAGTAGGGCATCATTTTAAAGAAAATTAAATGATCTTACAGATGATACCAAGCTTGCATTGATTATTACTACAAAACGGGAGATACAACTGATCAAACTCAGATTTCCAAAATTTTTTTGAGGAGTTTATTAAACTATTGGATGCTTTTAAGCCTTGATTTTCATCCATCAGATATACCATCCATGGGTACCAAACAATTCCACCAACTATCGGACTCTCGGTCTATAGAGACTCCCCCAGAAGAAATTTAGGCCTGTATAGTGCATTCATTGCCATTTTGTAGGTTTGTACTTAAAATGGTTACAATATTCTTTTGAAACAGGTGCAGAATAATACACCAGCTACACGTAAATGTAATCGATTCTAGCCTAGATGTAATCATTTTCCTCGAGGAAATGTAACGAATAAAGATGAACACCGTAATACATGTCCAAAAAATGTACAAGTAAACAGTGTCCTCTTCGGAAAATCGAAAATACTGTTGTGACATGATGCTTACAAAATAAATGCTTTCGTTCTGTGTTTTAATTACAAAATATGTCTAGTTAACAACGAAAGAATAAAATCAATTTTATAACTGTCAATGACGGCATCAGGTCCTTCGTAAAAGTGGTATACAATATGACTTTATACCCTGTCGTTAAATAAACATATCTCGAGAAGAAAATAAGCAAATTGACCAAAACAAACGGCATTTAAACGTTAGATTTTGTTCTTGACGTTGATGCAAGCGTCATTCACAATAAAATGTTCTACTTGCCGACGAGGGCGCTTTTGACATTTGACGAACATTTTTGATACACGCTGTACAACTGTTATTAGAAAAAAAAGCCAGAGAGCGTGAAAGAGAGGGGATAGATCATACATGTATATTATAGGTAGATAGGTAGATAGATAGATAGATAGATAGATAGATAGATAGATAGATAGATAGATAGATACATAGATAGATAGATAGATAGATAAAGACACACTGTACACATTCATCCCAAACTATTGCCGCCTAATCGCGTTCCCATTACACCAGGCTTACAGATGATATAAATGCCAGTCCATTTGATGAGGTCACAATATCTTCTGAACCGTCAACTGCAACACAAAAACGTAAAAGATAATTTGGAAAGCAAAAATGAATTCCGACAAATTATCGGGTTTAATGAAAAATGTAAAAAAATACTAAAATATAGAAACTATCGTTCTGTTTTTATCAGATGAACTTTGCATGATTCATGCCGCACACAAGTTATGATAAGGTATGTGTATATCTTTTAAACATAACCTTCGATACTCGCTTTCTGAGAGCGTTATTGCTTATACTAGCACTTAAACATGGAATATATTCTTAAGGGTAAAGGTTGATCGGATTTGTGATAACTCTGATTTAATATTTCAGTTAAAGTGATCCAAACTATACCAAACGTGACTATAGAACACATGAATTATAATGAAAATAAACACATTTTCGTTTGTATCAAAATCAATGTATTCATGATTCATTGACTTGGGATTTTTGGATGACCATTATAAACACGTTTTAAAAAAATATTTGTGCACAATGATTTATAAAATGTTACATAATCTTACCCCTGAATATATGACTGACAACATAACGATAAGGAGGTCCCACTATGCTCTTCGTTTGAACCAAAATCTTAATCTTCCAAAACCTAAAACCAATAATTGTAAAAGAACATTTTGCTATAAGGGGATATCGCTTTAAAATACTTTACCCAATGAAATCCGAAATGTCACACCTGTTAGATCCATTCAAAAATTATTTAGTGATTATTATCAATGAACTCATCTATTCAGATATATTCACATTTCTCATAAAAAGTTAAAGAAACAAACTTCATGGGGATTTTTTTTTTTTTTGTGAAGTGGGGGTTTACCTTTTGTTATTGTAACTGTATTCTTTTATCGTATCCTGCGTATACTTAAAATTAAATTCAACTGTTGCATTTTACATGCCAGGACACCGAAGAAGAATTGAATTATTGTTTTAATACTGCTGAATTCGAGTAATCCTCCGGATTATGTATATCATTTTGTTTTGAAAAACCATAATTATGTGTATTTTTGTATTTGTTTTCTGTATTATATGTTTGTTTTTCTCCTGTTATTATAATTTCCGGAAATAAATACATACAAACAAACTAACAAACTTACCAATCCCCGGTAGATGTCTACATGGGCCTGGGTGGTGTGTATAGACGTGTCGATGCAATCCTAATGCATATCTGCAACCAAATACGGAAACCAATAGTGCAGAAAAATACAATCAGTCAAGAAGTCTAATTTCACAGGGGCTGCGCCACAGGAACAGAGAGGGCGGCCGCGCCCTGAAATTTTAGAAATATAGAAAATCAGGGGTTTTTTGCAGTGCACGCTAAGAAAAATAAGTTCAACTTTGCACCTTTAGAGATGCAGACCAATGTCACACTTGGGCACCTTTAATGGTGCATCTTTGCACCTTTCAAAAAAATGCAAAGTTGCACCTTTCAGATTTGCTCATAAAATGTTCATGAGGGCACCATAAACATAAAAGTCGTTAGGTATGACCCAACTGGGGACGTGAAGCGGACGCTCTAACACTACGCCATTAAGCCGTTGCTTACTTGTATCCGATAAAATTGTGTTAAAGATGCATTATTTCTAACCTTTCAGTTGCAAACTTGCACCTATAGGCAGTTTTCGTAAGTTCACGGATGTTTCATTGTTTCATTCGAGGGAACGTAGAGACGAGCTAATCCATTCACCTGTTATTTTTAAATGAACTTCAATAGCAGGAATCCAGTTTGCATATATTACTTGTTGCTATGTGGACAAGCTTCAGGCGAACTTCAGGTTGTCAAGAACAACCTTTGTTTAAAAGGTATGCAAGCAATTTACAAGGTGCAAACTTGCACACGCCCATATGCAGTGGGGCAAGCGCATAACCTTGAAAGGTGCAGATTTGCTCGAATACCGCGGCGGAAATGGCTCTGCACCTTTTTCTGCAAAGTTTCACCTTGTGCGCATCTTTATTTCTTAGTGTAATTCATGATTTTCTTTTACATGTTCGCACTCCAGAGTTTTCGCCCTCCCTAAGATTTTACCGTAGCGCCGCCCCTTTAATCTAAGGAAGTTTAAAGGGAGAAGGAGCAAGCAACTGACAGGCATAAGTTAAGAAAAGATTTTAGTTCTTGTCAACCAATCAGATCGCCCGTGCAAAGGTCTGCAGCTGACCATACGTGACCGATGCATGCCACCCGACGTGTGTTAGTCGCGCCATCATGGCCATGGTATAATGTATGCACTATTTGAATTGATAAGCTCCTTCGCCTATAGCTGTTTCTGCAAGTTTTGTCCCAGGGTAAAACTTGCAAAGACGTAAAAATAATCCCTTATTGACGTAACCCATTGCGGCCTTGTTAATGAGGAGCATTATCACATCAGTAACCCCTTATTTAGGCTGTCTTTAATCACCCAATGTACCATAATTCTCGACAAATACTCACAATGATGTCTATCTTAACTTATCTTGTTAGTTGCTGCTCCTTCTCCTTGTTAAATAGTATGGGAAGGTTAAAATTTCTATAGCAATACTGTTAAAGTGTTTTTAAGTGATTTCCTTTGGTAAAAATCATTTCAGTTCTTGAGACCATGTTATTGTGATGAACTTCTGAATCACTATACGTCAGGAGTTACTGCTGAAACTAGTGCCATGAGGGATTAAACCCCATGCACCATCCATCTGTCTCAGGAAAATATACAAATTATTTTTAAGAATAGGTAGAACTGTATTTTGAAAGTCGAAGCAATCCCAAAACTTGAAGATAAAATGCCCTTTGAATTTACATAAAAGGACCTATTATTCGTTTTTTTTTATATTGTAGACTGTATTGGTTATATGGCCTACTTCCCTTCGCATTTGTCGTTCGGTGTATAGGTCGTACTATGGACAGGAAGTAAGACTATGCATCTAAGGGATCTCCCCGTTGATATTTTCACTGCGAGTATCATGGGGTATTACCCATCTGTTATTTTCGTTCATACTACGATACGGTTAAACTTCGTTTAAGGCAACTTATGAATAAATACAACGCATTGGAATAGTCCATACAGTACTCACACTAATCGTAGAAACCGTTCCACCAAGAGGCCTATGAAAATATAGATAAAAACACGCCATAATGAAAAAGCCATTTTGTCACACCCACGTGATTACATGTACGTGGTCCGTACTTTGACCATGCAGGTTAGATTATAGGCAAGCGTTGCTCGCCCACCTCTTGACCCGCACATACCCCGGCTGCGATATTTTTGTTTGCGACAAAGATTGTTTTTCTTACGGGCGTCTGGAAGATATGGGACCTATATTAGCTTTTTTCAAGTGTTGCCTAGCGGAATAAACCTCATACCCAGTCTAATAAAAAATGAGAAGACAGTGAACATTAACAATATTTCCACACTAGTTCTCTAATCACTGAGCTAGCTGATCGAGATTCGTTTAAAGCAACCAATATTTTTGTATTTTTATTCCATGTGGTTAACATATGTGTGATGATTATAATACAATGCAATTATGAGTATCTCATATCAAGGGATTATTCAAAAGCCTCCGACACTTTTTAAGTTTCATATCCCGATCTGTGACGCAAATACCGATATGAGCCCGGCCGCGTTGCTTTTGTTCCACTTTCAACGATTTTAGTGCGTATGCCTCTTGAGTTAAGGCCAACTCAAGATAAATACTATTTTATCAGCCCCACCCGATTTCTTTTCCTCTACCACCTCATTTTTTGAATATATATTTAATATTTAATCGACTTTGTGTGAAGATTACAAATGCAATGCAACGTAAACAGTGAAAACAGATACTGCATGCTTGTTTATTTCCTGTGTTTAACAGTTTAATACGTGCTGAAACATGACCCATAGCTTTTGCACATAATATGCACTATCAAATAACATGGCCCTCATATTTGAAAATCTGGATGTTACACAATTATTTTTTACTTGGCCGAAACCCGCCTGTGATATTTATAGATTTAACTGAATCGTTTTCTTTCACCATGACATAGCGCAGTTGGAAATGAAGACTAGTAGTTGTAGCTCTTCTTTTGGAAAGACCAGTATTTTCTCTGGACTGGTCAAAATTCTAGCTCTGATTCCTCTGAAAAGGACCAGGAAGAAATAGTTCAAACAAATCTCCGAATACTTTAAATTTACCTTTTGATATTGCCTCCACACCCAGGTATGGAGGCGTCGTGTTTCCGGGTTTTCCGTCCGTCCGTCCGTCCGTCCGTCCGTCCGTCCGTCCGTGCGTCTGTGCGTGGGACCATCCATCTGTCCGGTTCGATAACTGAATTCAAGACAGTTGATGGACTTTGGGTGTATAGGACCAAGTAGTAACATAATGCAACGGTGAATACTGCAATCAGTATATGACCACTAGGTAGAGAATACTACTTTATTATAGAAATCATTTTCAAACTTATGAGGACACTGTTGGTGGTTGGGTGGGGTTAGGTAGTAACGTGTGTATATAATTTGTGGGGATATTGGTAACCTTTAATGTCGTTAATAACATGGCATTAAATGTAGATTTATTATTTTGGGCTGTACGTTGTATTGTTGTGAATTATTCCCAATAACAAAGAATTGTGAAGAACTCGCTATAAATGGTATAAAGGGGTAAATAAACCAACATACCCTGCCAGAAAAGCGCCATGTGGTCACAGTGTGTTCACACAGCGATCACAGTGTCACTTTGTGAAAATGGACCAAATCCACACAGTGGTCAAGGTTTGTCAGAAAGAAAATATGGTCACTACAGTGTGAACTCTTTGACCAGTCAGTGATCACAGCGTCACTGTATGGATATGAACCTAATCCACATAGTAACGCACTGTGTTCACACTGTCATGACTGTCACTTTGTAAATACTCCGTGACGACATTGTGATTTTTTTTCCGGCAGAGTAAATTCTGTCTGTCATCTCGATAATTATGAAACTCAAGTAAATTTCGTTGTATAAAAAGAACAAGATATAGACTGTCAGTCTACCATTTCACCGGCTGTTCGTGTCAAAATTTGCCAAAATCAATGCATTTCAAAAACAACGTTAGACTACCAGAAATATCGAGCGCTTTGATTCGTTTGTTGACTTTAGACGGATTTGTAAATGTTGAGAAACGATTGCTATGACAGATGTGTATGACAAATATATTAAGAAAATATGTCAGCGTCCAATACTAAAGGTCTAATAACTGTTGGAATTTTAGATCTTTGGCATAATCTGTTCACTCTTTAGTTTAAGAGAAGGTGTAGTTACCAGTGTATGGTGATTTCTGGATTTTAGTTTACAAGTTTTCTTTCGGAATTTTTGAAGTCAAGATGACGGTTCTACCTATATTTCTGCTACAGTTTCTTGCACTTGTTACTTATGGTATGTAACTGAAATTACGATTTTTTTTTAATATATATCTTTCTTAATGTAATGCAGTTAAATGCTGTTCATATTTTCTGAATTATTGTGATTAAAGTTTGATCGAGCTTTTTGGTAACAAGATGTTCCTGATTTTGGAATAAAAATGTATTTTGCTCAGATTTGATCCACCCTAAAAATGATTCATGAAATACAGTCTAAAAAAACGTTGGATTTAAAATTTCCACGTGTTGTTTATTTTTAAACAATGGGCCATTTTTTGCGGGGGAGGGTGGGGGAGGTGGTATTCAAGGTGTGTGCAACTGTAGTCTTGATCTCAGATGCTGAATGAAGCGTTTGTTACGGCACAAATTGTCGCCGCGTCACAAATTGTCGCCGGCGACAATCTGTGACGCGGCGACAATTTGTGCCATCAGGTTTTGAGCAAATCGGCACAGATCGGCACAATCGGCACTGTTGTCTGTTTGTGTGTCTGTGTATTGTGTGTGTCTGAATGTGTCTGTTCGTTTGTATATATGTGTCTGTGCGTGTCTGTGCAGACAACAGCCACATACAGACTAGACACATCCAGACACATTGACACACAGACACAAAGAGATGCACAGACAGACAATCAGATACACAAACACACAGACACAAAAACAGTCACATACAGAAACACACGCATGCAGATTCACAGACTCACACAGACAAATACTGACACACAGACACATAGACACACAGACACGCACATACAAACACACATACACACAAAAACACACAAAAACAGAAGAGACACATGTAGAAACACAGATGCACATAGACACAGACACACAGAAATATACAGATAATACACAAATACACATAGACAAACACAGACACACAAACAAACACACAGACATACAGACTCACAGACACAGACAAACACACAGACACACAGACAGACTCATACAGACTAGACACATACAGACACATAGACACGCACACAGACACATACAGACGCACAGACACATACAGAGACACGAACGGACACATACAAATGCACACAGACACACGAACAGACACATACAGACACAAACATACATACACATACAGAGACACACAGACAAACACACGAACACAAACACACAATCAGACAAACAAACAGATACACAAACAGACACATGCTAACACACAAGAACACCTAAACACACATACACACACACACATACCCACATACCCACACGCAATTTAATTTATGCCGCAACATGCTTTGATTATGGCACAAATTGTTGCCGACGACAATTTGTGCGGTCAGGTTTTTCATAAATCGTCACAAATTGTCGCCGGCGACAATTTGTGACGCGGCGACAATTTGAGCCGCAACAAGCGTTCACCTCATGAACTCGGTAGTGGTACCCATCAGTCTGTGTAACAGAGGCCACTTGACTTTGTTCCAACTGCATCAGTGTGAGTTTTTGACTTGGTGAGAATTAAACCAAGTGTTGCGTATTTTCCTTGCTAACACAAATTATGTCTGCTAAGTGGTAGCACGTGGAGGTAAAATAGAACTTAACCTATTGGCCACGGGAATCGGATGTGCCCTGTCTTAAAGATTGTGTTATTGATTTGCACGTCAAAAAACATCTATATGAATCAAATCAGCTGAAATCATATCCAATGTGAAGATTAATATAAATAAACACCTCTCATACAGACTTGGGGTAAAATATTGAGTTTTGGTTAAAATCTGCACGGTTAAACTTCATCCTTTTTCCATTTGCTCAGGAGCAAATTTTAAAAAATCCGCGGCACGTCAAACGTGCACGTGCCGTATCCAAAAATGGTCCGATCAGTCCGTTACCAAAGGCGCGCAGGGGATAGCTCGATTGACAATCAGAGCGCTCCGCTCGTACTTGCTTCGGTGCACTAGTAACCGCGAATCGCATTTTGAGCTAAAATTGAATACTGCAACAGAAAAACAACATTCTGGTAATTCATGTCCGTTATTAGTTTTTCCATAAACAACAAATTCATGACGTATGGGATCTCATGACTTTCAACACAACTATCCAATTGTAAGTAACTAACTACCGTTTGGTATTGATAATGAATA
>JZLH01S0022780.1:70704-81441 GCA_001188425.1 Eucidaris tribuloides | reverse complement strand
ACAGCATAACTGTCCAAACTTTTGTGTTCTAGGGTGTTTATATGTCCATTCAAACACTGTCAGATATGTCAGATAGCAAAGTTTGACAATTTTTAAACGTGTCTTCCACAGTGTTATATAGTGTCTTTAACTTTATAAAATGTTACACAGTACATTGTACAGCATTGAGCGCTTTATTGGCTATTGTATGGGACACATAGGCCTACACTGTAGACACAACAGCCATCTGCTGATAATCAAACTCTAATTGTATCATTGTTGAAATCCTTTCAGTCATGGCCACTCTCTGAGCACTGTGGACAAGTTTGGGTGCTCTTTTGTTTTGTCCAAGGCCATTCACAGTCAATACTTCCAGTTCAAATGAATTCAACCCTAATGCATAACCTTCCACTGTCTTTCTAAGAACTGTTACTAATCATGTTGGACATAAACAACTACATGCATTAAACAAATACGTACATGCATATGACATGTACTACATGTATGTCAGGCCTTCATTTCAAAGTACAACCCTGTACATGTACATCTAACTGTCAACAATGTAAACAAAAGAGCCAAAGTTGGGTAAATTCACTATTTCCCTAATGTTTTGTAATGAATGACCAAGGTATTAGTTTTACACAGTACTGATGGTGCTCTAACAAATGAAGGCTACCTCCTACTATTTTAACAAAGAGATCCTTGAACATGTAATGTACAGTAAGCTACTAGTACTACACTTTACCAACAGATCTGAACAATGTCTACAATGTCAATTTCTATAATAGTTCACTGTGTCAATTCAATCTTTGATTATATCTTTCTCAGTTCAAGGATAGCATACACAATGACAACATTAACAATGTACATGTACATGTATGTAGCACAATGTTGACCATCAGACCTTTTTCCTGATCATTAAAATAGTACGAAAACACAAATCTTTTCAGATTACAGTGACAAAACACACCAACTTGTACACTTTAAATTGAGTCTGCAGAACATAAATATGTGTACATGCAGTGTAGTACAGTATCACGACTATCACCTCCTGCACTTGCAAATTGAGTTTGTTTGTCTTGTGTTTTGTACACTGCACTCTGCTATGAATATTATACATGAGGATGACATCCCAAGGTGATTTCTGAAGAAGTGAATGAACCTACTCTATTCTGGAAACCAGGTATCATTCAATTAAGGCAGGGCTCCACACTAACTTTTTTTCAAACTTGCCCTCCGGGCAAGTAAAATTATTTTTAAATTTTTACTTGCCCGAATGAAAAATTTACTTGCCCAAAAATAAACAATTCAATCAAAAACATTAAAAATGATTGTCAACCACTAAGGATTGTCTTTACATTGGTACATCTTTTTATTTTAATTTGAAGTTGAATTTGCATGAGCCATAAGATTTGATACAATGAAAAAAATGATGTATGAAATTTGAGTATTCTGAGTCAACTTACACAAAATTTGTAGAATGATTTGTTCGTTGTTTGGTAGAATTTCTTATGTTTTGCTTTCATTTCAAGATGAAAAATTTTTACTTGCCCATCAGGGGGCAAGTAAATTCTAAACATTTTTGGTTTTTTACTTGCCCGACATGAAAATTCTACTTTGCCCGGGCAAAGCCGGGCAAGTGCTTGAGTGCTCGAACGCCTCTGATTAAGGAAATGTAGTTTATTGAGCTTGCATCTGTTTATTGAATTAACATGCCACTGAAGAGTATTCAGTTTGCATTGTCTGGTAAGCGGGGGTGGTGGGGCATGAAAATATGGGAAAAGGGGGATTTGGGCATCACTGTGAATAAAACTTAATAAGTCACTACATGCTTCATTGAAATTTCAATTTGCACGGATATAATATTTAATTTCAATGTGTTACAGTTTAATTTATGAGCATATTTCTTTTGAATATTTCTAAGCACATTAAAAATGAATAAATTGACAAACTTACGCTCCACTATAATGTACGTGCCTGTGCCAAGTATTTAAGCGCTGCAGACACTCACGCGTACCGTGCGGCCGACCTATCTGCAGCGTATTTCCACCATATCCTCCTTGCTCTGAATGAAACATGAACATAATTTATGCCACTATACGTTACGATATGTGGGCCACGCTCACGTACATTGTGTAACCTAGTGCTAGTAAATACGAACCTCCAAAGGGCAGCGATATTGTAAATAGTGCCACACCAACATTGATGCACCACGGCTGGCTAATACTAATTCATAACATTCACACACGCTATACCAAAAAATGAGTATTAGGACTTATCTTCCTCCATGATGATGAAAATGTATGTAGTGTGTACTTGTCAGGAACCAGGATTGTTCAGCCCTTGAGGTTAATTAGGTTGGCCGGATGCAAGATGTTACAGGGCACATATATAATTTTAAGCGGCAGAAAAGAACTGATAATCATTTTTTTCTTTCTCTCAGCTGCTAAAAATCTACATGTAAAGATGGTTCGTCAGTGTAGTCGCCTCACATTTACCACTAAGAAGGGATTGTTGGTATTGTCTTGTTTTTTTAACCACATCTCAAGGTGTAGAATTAAAGATGAATTTTCAAGGGCAATCTGTCGAGTGTGTGGTGGGCGTGTCGTGAAGGATGTGCTTGGGTACAACGGGATTTTGTATGTTCGTGTTGTTTATTGTGTGTGTGTGTGTGGGTGGTGTGTGGTGTGTGAGGTGTGAACTGTGTGGTGTGGTTATGTGTGTGTGTGTGGTGTGTGGCCTGTACATCCCTATGTGTTACAAGTAGGTTGTGTGTAAACTATTAGTGTGCTTGCAGATTCACATGTGTGTGTTTGCTTAGTGTGTTCATTTGTGCAAAATAATTAGGTTGTGTTGCGCATGCTACTGCACATGTGTGTCGTGTCTGTCTGTCTGTGCATGTGATATCAGTATGCTATCATGTAGGTCTACATGATGTGTGTACAGTGTACCGTTGTTTACATCTGCCCATATGACATGTAGACAGACGGTGTGCAGCAATCATCACAATTAATAACATTGAAAACACAGGCTCTTAGGCTAAAATCAATGGTGATGAACTGACCTACATGTACTAGCGAGGACACAGCTTTATTAGAAAATGACTGGAACAAATGGAATTGTAAGTTTGACTTTTTGGGGCCCTTACATTGTAGGCCTATGCTACTCTATATGTGCAACCATACAACAGCATTTATGATAGGCAACATTAAATTTGTATCAATGTGGTTAGAAGAAAACATATCACAGCACTCATGTCCACGATACATGTATGCCTACATTGTCGGCTTTGCTGATTGGGAAATTGGCTTGGGACGCAGTATTACATTCCTCTTTCATCCTTATTCTGCTGTCTGTTGCCTTGAATATACTAACATGGTAAGTCTTTTCTACATGTATCCTCCTATGATATAATAAACCTGCAGCTGTGCAAGCATCATTTTCACACAGCAAGCTGTTAACAGTACAAACCCGTCCCAGGCACACCCAACAGCCTAAAATGATTCGCTATCAAGGTACATTGCGTATATAGGCCAACCTCTATCACAATTTGTGTATACCATACTTTTCCAATCCCATTTATCCATACAGCACAGTTTACAATAACATTTTGGACCTGTTAGGCTTGCTTACATGCATAGTCTCGGTTCCAGACCTGCCGATTTTTTCTCCGTCGCAATGGTGCGGGGTGCTTACATACGATCTGGCGAGTCGCAGGTTAAGAAATGGGTACTTCAGAAAACGTGAATTGATAGTAGGGCCTTAATTTAACTCTAGGAAAGTACCCTGTAGGATAAGATTCTTGCATCTGAAACCAGATAGGCTTGTTATGACATTATTACTGTGAGACCGATGACGTCCTCGTACTTAGATTTTCCTGAAGTCACTTTAAATGCCTGGAATTTATGATCATAACAGAACAAAACAAGAATAACACAGTGTTTATGAATCAGCGGGTCATTAACAATTAGTGCAGTATTGTACTTATCTTCTGCCCGTATACCATACACTGTACATTAACCTACAAAATATGTAGAAAGGCATATTTTGTATGTAAGTGTCGTACATGACCTGAGGTTGCTGTATTTATACCCCCGCCTTTAAGGGAAATAATATACTGAAAATCACTGATGCCAGACGGGTGAAGAAGGGCGATTTATGCCTTGTTGTTTGGTTAGGTAATTATCATGGTTCTAATCCTTATCTACTTGGAATAATATCTGTTAGTCATGCTCAAAACCAACAAGGTCTTCAGGGAACTACACTGTATTTTGATGTGTAAAGGACATGGCATTTTTTGCAATTATTGGGCTACATCCGCCCATCCTCTTGAAATTTTGCATAAATTTTACAGTAGCTCTTTCTCGATTTACCTGGATGAGCGTGCCCTTCATGTAGGGGAACAATGTTCTTATTTGCAAGCTGAGACGGAAACATTATCGCAAGACAGCGTTATACGCAACCTCAACTTGTATCAAGTTGCAAGTATTAGATTTATATATAATGGTATTGTTTCATCTGAATCATATAAGACTTTATACAGTTGTAGATGCGTATTCTCATTTCGAGATGGCGAGACAATTCCTCTGTCCCCCACTGTTTTGTGATACAAATATGAGTTTCCAGATTCCTCAATAAACTGCATATGTGGCGGTGAAAAAACCAAAATCAGGCCTTAAATTGAATTATCTACATGTAGGATGAACAGGGTATCTCCGGGCGTAATGCTACAGCTTCAACTAAATCCAAAGAACTACTAGCACGCACCGAAGTACATGCCCTACAATAATGCTGCATACAATTGTACTCCGATCATTACAGTTTGAACACTTGCCATTTCCATCACATTTTGTTCAATCAATGATAGAGTATCATTTACATGTATGAACACCAGTTTAACAATAGTGCCTCCATGTACTGCAAGTGTTATTCTGAACAAAACTATCAGTTACAATGCAACAGAACTACACACTGCACACTGTCACCAGCCAACATGTCAAGGTCAAGGGCCATTAAATATAATGCCACTAGACTGTTGAGAACAGTGCTGCTGTTAGTGTTATTTTACCTTCTTTAAAAAGTATGCAGCGCTACATTGTCTATACACAGAGGAGTGTTTAGACCTCCCTGGTTATACAGAACCATAGTATTTTTAACCAAAAATAAACACATTTATCCCTCGTCTCATTATCGTTAGCGTATCCAGTAATTTGAGAATGACACAAATTTAACTAACTAGGGACATTACACACATAGTACGTAATTTGTACTGCCCTGTTTTGTTCAAAATTATCAACAAAGAGCATTTGTTTGTGTTTTAACCCATTTTTTTTTCTAAGGCTGCGTTGACTTCATGCCGCAAACAATGACCACAACTATGCTGGCACTAATTTGGATGACAAGCATAGACAAAATGTCCACGAGGTATTCATTTTCTCATTTTCCACACAGCTGTGTATTTTTGCTTAATCTAAATAAAAATTAGTTTAACATCTGTTTGAATAATCTGATCAAAATAAAATTTCATAAAAGCCGTTCTCTAGCAAACTTGATGGACCACAGCATCAATGTATCACGACTCAGTCCATCCATGAAGGGGATGTAAGTTTAAAAACTCTCATAAGTCAATTAATGTGCTGTAGGCCTAATTAAAGGGCCTACAGAAGGCCTATAGCGCCTACAGAACATTGGCTTTTTCAATTTTCAAACAAATGAGGAATTGAAAAATTCACTGCCAATGGAAAGAAGGATAAAGTTGGCATGTCACTAAACCATTGGGTGATGAAATTTAATGAAGGTTAGTACACTTGTACGTTGTACGTAGACTACCACTGCAAAGTTTTAAACAAACAAATTAAAATTTGGTTCATAAAAACCATTTAAATTATACTGCAGCATTCCAGAACATTGCCTTCCGAAATTGAGAATAGCCATACCCTCCTTAAAAAGTTATTCATTGAATCACCTTCAGTAGAAATCTTCAAAAAGGCCCACTAAAATCATATATTGTTTACTTGCTAAAGAATTATGAATTATATAGTTACAATTACTAAAATTATTGTCATTGTAAATTGAAATTTCAATGTACTAATATATAAATTACCACCCTGTCCTTGGCCCTTGATTGCTTGATATTGAAATTTGTTATTGTTATATTGGAACATTGTATACAGCGCCTGAGCACTTTTTGAGTGGATATCCAAGTGTGCGCATTGATTTGTTAGCATACAGCCAAGGAAAAGAAATCTTACAGTATCATGTATTTAGCTCTGCCAAAACTATCGGTTATGTATTCTTCTTGCTTTGATGATGTAGTATCTGGCTAATGCAGTGCATTGGTGACCTGTTAATAAAAACAATCAATCATGAAAACAAAATTACAGCCTCTCCTTTTTATGCTTACATGTAACCACAAACTGCACTAGAAATGGCAAGAAAACAGAGATTACATATATGGACTTGTATCTTCGCTTTGCTGGGCAAAGGAAAGCAGAGGAAAGTTACATTTGGTTCTGCTGCATTAGCCTGAAAATAACGAAAAATTTCATGATGAATCATGAATAACATGAAAGAGTAAGTCATACACAATTGTGATACTTCAGGAACACAAGAAGTCAAAGAATAAATTACTTTATATGAAATGTGGAAATGTAAAAAAAATATTTACTGCCCTACTTCATACTAAGCAGCGCACTCTGGATTGTGGCACTGATAACACGAATCTAATTAATGATAATTTTTTCTGGATCTAAAATGTATTTCATTTGTATTTCATTTGTATTTGAACCATTGATAAACATCCACACACTTAGCACAATCCTACTTCTTAAAGGAGTTTTATTAACAAGGGTCTAAGATGTTAAATAAATGTATGCAATTTTTGTACGGTAACTTTGTAGTTTAATTGGTAGTATATTGCATCAATAATTGAGTTAGAGATCTAAATGAAATTCTCCGTATATCTCTAAATTATTTGAACCAAGCAAAATGATCATGCCACTACAATAAATATAAATGGTACAACAGCAATACATGTACTACAGAATAACAGTAAAACTATCTGGATAAAACTCACAACAAAATATAATTCATACAAAATATCACCCATCATATTTATTGATAACTCACGGTTCAGATGTCTAAAGTGATTGCACTTTGGCTACATATTACACGGGATGTACCTCTCTCCCCTCCAGATAGGCTCATAGGAACGAAGTAACCCCAATCTCCCGAATCATTTTGGACCTCTAATTCCTGTCCTTTTTTTAAATCCCAAATTCGTCCTGGTTCGGGCGGGTTCGTAATCATTTAAATAGGGCCACATTTATCTTCTTTGAATGTTCGTTTGTTCTCCACGACTTGGTCCGCCAACGTGTATGTTGATGCGGCGTTATGCTGGGAGCCGGTACTTACAACTTGCATTGCGCGGCTGAGCTCTCCCCGGCAAGGTGCCTCAGCTGCATTACCTATGTGGTCACTGGGTACGCCGCTTGGCCCGGAGGACGATGCATTTGTAACGTGTTTATCACTTTCTTTCCCCTGAGCCCTAGTGCCTGTAGTAAACATTCCCCATCTTGTAGTATGAGTATATATCCACAAATCACCATATATAAGAAATCCGTGATGTTTCGAGTGTTTAAATTATTAAACGTAGAGTTATCAGTGCTATTGCTTTTCGATAAGTCCTACAACCAGCCACATACTTGACAACAACACCTAACAAGGTCATCCAATAGCAATGCGCATATTCATTCACGTACTGATGTACGAAGGGTTTCCGTGTTCAGTGCGATTCGAAAGATTCACTCGTTTAGGATCTCGTAGGCGGGTACGCACAATACGATCCGCAGTGTGAGATTACGAACCAACTCTTTTCTGTTGCTTGCGTTCGGATGCTAAATTAGATCATTCCCTGATAATCAAAATAAAGTTTACTCTCTTGGGGGTTTACGGATTGTTTTTGTTTACGGAAATTAAGTTGTGGAGCTTTAAATTACAGATAACATTGATTGCTTTTTACAAAATTCCCGCACATTCCGTCCGGGTGACCAATTGTATAATGTAACCCTGTTATGCTTAACAAGCCCGGAGTTTCATAAATAAAGAAAATCCACAACTCTTGATTAAATTTTAACAAAATAATCTTGTCAACAAACTTTATTAGTGCTTATCTATTTCCAAATTATACAATATCATGACAAAAAGTAAACAATACACTTCTCCTAATACTATTCATTGTAATATCCTAAATAAACAACTTATGCCTGGTCTATTAATGTTAAAACTAACATGAACAGTTCTCGCGGTAAAGCATCTCAAATACGCCGCACACTCTAGTCACAGCGACAACATCAATCTCGATATTCAGCGTCAACTTTAAGCTGTAATACGGTTTGAAAAGACAATTCGTCGACGTCAATCCAGTTGAAGACCACACATCAATAGGCCTAATCATAAGAGTGTTGAATACAATCAATACTTTAACAGCTTAGGTCCTTAGTGCTAATTTAAATAATCATATTTATCTTAATATCATGTAAAACTCGACGAACCCAATATCATATGAAATCAAATCTATTTCCATATAGTCCCCCAGGTGTAATAGTATATTCTACAAACGGTCGTACGCCCATGCCCGAGTGTAATCATCATCCAACTTATCATAAACTTCTCCCTAAATAGTTTAGTAATAACACAAGTATAATATGGCATGCAACATGTGCACTTTCTGTTCAGTAAAGTATTCATCAATACCATTTACATGAGCTCATGTGGAATCACCGCCCCAAATAGATGCTCTGTCTATTTGCTTGACCTGCAACGAATCCACTTGATTTGGAAATCAACAAACAACATTGACTTTTCTCTTGAAAGTCTTGCCAATAAGGTCTCGCAATTCTTAACTTCAAACATTGCTCACGCGCCAGGCATAACTACACTGAACAGTAATGACACATTCACGTATATTCAGTAAAATATTGAAATACTTGAAATATTCGTTAAACTCTCTCAATACACTTAGATCAGCCAAATAATCACTTTACTGGATGAAACATCAAACAATCATTACAACTCAATTCTTTGAAGTCTGATAAAGGTTCTGATGTGGAACAGTTCAAAATGAAATCAGCTAAATGTGCGATCAATTAGCCCGAGGTACTAACAATTTCATACAATCTCAGTCAACAAAATACATAATAAGCTTCTTTAATATTTCATAGACATATTCTTAAGTCTCAACATGAATGCTTTTCTAATCAATGAACATTCAAGTTCCTAGCAAATTCAAATTCATGTAAGCAATCTCAAGCCCTAATACAATATTTTACTTGTTAATGCCAGCTTTAGACAACAGCCTATATTAACTTAAAACATGTCGTAACATAATTGAAAACCTATAGCAAGATAATAATCTAATCATATATACTCTCAACAATTTAAACACACAAATGAAAATAATCAGGAACTTACCTAATGTAAAGAGCCAACACCTCCAGTTCACAAGCAAGCAAATTCGAACAGTGAAATCAGCTCGTTTAACGAAGAGTCAGGAGATACAAAGTCCTATGAATCTCTGAGTTCGTTGTAAGTTCTAACCAGACTGTTGATAGAAAGTAGTAACTCTATGAAATGCTTCTCGAAACGATGATATGATTCTCGAACGATAAATGGACGATAGATGAGACTATGCTTGCTTGCCTGAAGTATAATACAAAATATTTGAAGATAATGATCGATGGTCAGTGGCAGAATGAAAAACTTGTCCTCCCCTCCTTAAATATTTTTATATTCTCTCAAATAGTTTTGCTGAGATTAGCCATAGCTCTTTCTACACGTATCACATTAACATCAAATAATCTCACTTCATTAAATTTGGCCATTGGCCAAACATAAGGTGATTAGGACAAATAACTTCTCCTATTGACTGAGGTCCACCTACCGATGGAAGTCTAAAAACCAATGACATCATCACCTGATTCCTGGTAGTTAAACATTTTGCACCACGTGCGGTATCCAACCTTGTTCTTCAAAACAATGTGACCTCACCTTAGTCACTAAACTTGTTAGGATAAACTTTTGCTTCATGCAGCCCACTCAAGGAGCTCAGTAAACTATTTCGACATATACACAACTAGACCACTCCCTTATTTTGAAATCAAATCAGATCTTAAAGGTAACCCTTCACAAAATAGTGATGATGGGCGCAAAACCTCCTTAACTAGCTACATAATACTGATAGTTCATCATTAAACCTTATCAAAAATTACGTTTAAACATGTGAAATATATTGTCTTCTAACTGTAACAGCTAAAATATACAGTATTGTGTACGATTAAATTAAAACCAATTATCATAGTATCTTAAACAAAGTTAGACATAATATACTTCTCAAACATTGTACATGAAACATAACAACTTTCTCTGGATATTCAAACATCCAGGTAGCATTATCTTTTAAACAAAAATTACAATCACACACCAAAATATATATATACAAACGATGTAAAATAATATGTGATCAATCCTAAAGGTACAGATAGTAAATACTTTGAAATGACATAATTAAAAATATACAATCATTACAGTTAGCATCAGGGTACTCCTTTAATCTAGAGGCATTTACTGACCAGACCCGATCAAGGTACAAACTCTCAGTTTCCAGTTGTGGGGCATTCTGTATAAATGACGTATATTGGTGACGACACTAATATATATTCTGTCCTAACATAAACGCACTGGCGTAGGTGGAAGAACCTT
>JZLH01S0022780.1:37832-61057 GCA_001188425.1 Eucidaris tribuloides | reverse complement strand
GGGGCGTCAGTGGCGGCGCCGACGGGGGGGGGGGGGGTCTGCCCCCTATTTTTTCACGAGGATTCGACGGTTTTTCAAATTTTATTTTTATTTCGCCCCCTCCACCTATTGTTGTTGATTCAGGCTAGTAAAAAAAAAAAAACTGGAGGTAAAAAAAAATGCTCTTTGTCGTCGTCGGCCCCCTGGCCCCTGCTTGTCGGGTGCTGTTTGGCTTGCAATTTGGCTGGTAAAGAAATAAAAATAGCAGGCAAAATTTTCCCGATAGATTTCGCCCCTACTAAGATTTTTACACTGGTGTCGCCCCTAACCATAACATAAACTCCCACGAGGGATTAGATCCAATGGAAAGTTGTATTAAAATGATATCTATGTTTAATTTGTGTAGGTTTAGAAATATAATATTCTTCTACAATAGAGATGTAACATGTGCCTATTCTAATTCAAAACGTGAATAATATACCTAAAATGAATCTGGAAATACCAGTTTTGATATGCCGAGAAATGAAGAGTTTATTTCCAAAAGGGGGTAGATCCACTTTTCACCATTCTGAGAAAAACTAAGTTTTCTAATTAACCCATATTGCAATGCGTAAAACCAACTTGACACTAAAAAGTATCCCACTATTCGAATGTAAAACCACACTTAGAAAAAAATCTGTCAGTTTTCAATTTTTAAAAATGATTGCTTTCATTTTTCATTTTTTGGGATCTACCCCCTTTTGGAAATAAACTAAATTAATGTTCCCCATTTTCAAAGTAAAAGTCATTTTTAGTTGTCATTTTTTAAACTTTTAGCTTGAATTTCACCTCTCATTTGTGTTATGTTATAGAGCCGCTAAAATTATTGGGATTTTAACAGAAAAATGGAATTTCATGAAAAATGGATGTACCCCCTTTTGGAAACAAACTCTAGTTTATTTCCAAAAGGGGGTAGATCCAATACCATTCTAAGAAAAATGAATTTATCAAATTAATCCAAATTGCAAGGTTTCCGAGTAAAATCAACTTAGCCAAACAAAGAACCCCACAATGAAATGTAAAACCACACCTACAAAAATATGTGACTTGTTATTCATTTTATTTGAATTTTCTTTATTTTTATGTGTTGGATCTACCCCCTTTGGGAAATAAACTGAAATGGATCTACCCCTTTTTGGAAATAACGTCATTTTTCTTGCCCATTTTTTTTACCAGTTTTTGGTGGGAATTTCAACTTTTCGTTTGTGTTATAGCTACTAAAGTTGTATAGATTGATGTAAAAAAGTCAGATTCGATAAAAAATGGATCTACCCCCTTTTGGAAATGAGCTCTTCAAATAAAGAAATGAAGCTAGAAAATAAATACGTAAACACCAGTTGTGATGTCGGGATATGATATGGTTTAAATATCAAATTTAATCGTAAAATGTTACTGTTTCGTAATTGGAAAAAATTCAAACACACAAAAAGCACAAGAATCTGAAATGCATACAAGATTAAAAGTAAACTCATTTTTCCAGACGGATAAGGTGCTATCAAGAGCGTGCAATTCTCCTAGACTTTTAATTTAATAGAAACAATGGTTTCCGTATTATTGGTCAATAACAATACTCGCTTTTTTAAAGTCACAACAAAAATACTAATGCAATTTTTGTTTTTTAACCAACCGTCCGATTGTGGCATCAAAAGTATTTTAGACTGTACTTGTATCAGAAACGTACAGTGCGGAGCTGATGCTTAGATTTGTGTCTAATTTAAGATGAAAAATTAATAAAGCATTATATGACATCCTATAGACCATTATAGTCGGCGATCCCGGTGGGATGGTGGACGTCTCTACCCCCCCCCCCCCCGAGTTTTTTTTTTCTGCAAGTTCTGGGAGGGGAATCGTCCTTCCCCCACGATTTTTAAAGCTTATATTTTTTCTATTTTCTTTGTATTTTTGACAGTGACAGTATTTAATGACACACGCACTTTTCCCGCGCGAGGGTATAATTATTTCGCCTTCGGTGTTTCGACCCCCCCCCCCCTTAAAATTGCCGGTACTATTAAAAACGTAGAAAGAAAAACAGGACTGTTTAAACAATACTCACGACACTATGTGAAGTCGGACTATGAGGGCGCCATGCAAAATGAGCATAGAGATGGATACTTTCTTAGTATCCATCTCTATGAAAATGGGCCAGAGCGGCTTTTACCCGTTCTGAAATGAGCTAGGCTGTGGAATTGGTCTGGCACTTTACGATTTCAAGCTTAAAGCGCAAGTTTAGTTTCGGCGTAATTTTGATATTTGAAAGCTTTATGCCCAAAGGTCATATCACACCAATAACAGATTTTGAATGTCTTTCGTTTTTTTTTTTTGGTTGGAATTAATTTTTTCGACTACATTTTACAGTATATAGCACCCAAAGCGCTATTAGGTGTTAAAGTTTAGTGACATGATTGGGAACACTTGAAAATGCCCCAAGAACCAAATGAGTTGAAATATGTACCAACTATACACCAGTTGGGGTGGATCTCCCAGCTGGAAGGATTTGTTTCTAATTTGTTACCTAAGGAGAATCACCCATAGAGAGCCACACAGGATATTTGCCTGCCAGGAGGGATATTGACATTATTTATTTTAGAATGAGTCAACGTTTGACTACAAGATTTTCACAGGAGAATCCTTACATAGTTTACTTGATTCTAAAATAGTATTAGCCCAAGTTGAGTACTACCCCCAATCATGTCATTTACCTTTATACCTCAGCAGAAAGATCAGATTGAGAGAACAAACTTAACTTTGTGGACATTCAAGTTTTCCAAACTTTTTCTTTTAAATTTGTACTTTTGATCTTTCTTTGATCACAATTAAAATATCTATAACTTCTTTTCACTGTAATATAAAAGTCATTTCATATTTATTTAATTTGGCTGGTATAAAGGTATTATAAATAGGAAATTGCATATTTGACTGGTGTGCATTAGGGGAGGGGTTATGGAGTGCAAACTTGTTTTTCAAAGTGGAAATGTCGGTGTAATCGATTTGTGTATTTATTGACTAATTTATATACACACATTATATGACATCTATCGTAGACTGTACTGTAGGGAGACTGTTTGTGTGCATGTACAATGTATGTGTGTGTGCTTGTGTTGCGGGGGGGTCGGGGGGCCGCTCTCCACATGGCCTGCTACGCACCCGCATCCAGAAAAAGCGTCGAAAAGGGTCCCTTCCAGCCCTCGGACGTCATCGACGTCTTTTGGAAAAAGGGTAGCTTTTTCAACACCAATCGCCTGCAATCGCCGCTTGGGGTAGCCTTTTCACACGTCATGCCATTTAGGGTTACTAATTTGGTTATGTAGATTACGCCATTTAGGGGTGCAAATTTGAGTAGATCTATTAACATCTCCAAAATGAATGTTTAATTAGGAAACTTATAAATTAATTATTAACTGAACCTTTTCAGGTCCTGTAATGTACAATAGTGTTTTAGATGAGACTGACACTTGGGTAGGGTATTGAATTAGTTGATTTCACTGTTTACGCCACTTAGGGTATCAAATTAGTGGATTTCCAGTTCACGCCACTTAGGGTATCAGAATCAGTGGATTTCATGAGAGTCACACCATTTAGGGGGCTTGTGTATGTGTATGTCTGTCTGTCAGTGTGCATATTGTCTGGTGAGAATGAAAGCCCGAACTCTCAATCCTTGAGATGGAAAAGAGTGCTAATATCATAGTTTCTACAGTATTAATGACCTTCTCATTCAGGGTTTACAGTTATTGTCCTGCTCATTCTCAATCGACTATGTCCGAATGTATGTTGCAGTTAGTGCAAACGGATGTGGTAATGGGACACAATCACAGGATACAATCATGAAATGTGAAAGGGGGACATTATCATGGCTGTCAACTTCAGGGAATGACTTGGAGGGAGATTCACTCTTGCTTGCCAAAAAAATATTTTAACTGCCAAATTATTAGCCAAACATTTTCTGACGAACCGGGGGCAGGGACCGACGACGACCAAAACCATTGGCCCGCCAAACAATTTTTTACCTCCCAAATTACTAGCCAAACTACTTCTACATGTTTGGTGGGAGGTTTTTTCATAAAGCAGGAGATTGGTAGGATGGCAGGAGGATGAGTTCGGTGGCGGGAGACTCCCGCCAAAAGTGGGAGGGTTGACAGCCCTGCATTATTGGGATTAAAGGGACACACTACACAAACATATATGAAGGTAAAACTTGGTTTATTTATCATTTAACTAAATATTACAATGTGAATATTTGTAACTCTCCATGAATATTGCAAAATACAAATATAATTTTTATAATGAAATTTTTACATACTTACACATATGGATGTATCTGGTTTACAGGAAATTGTTTTATTTATCATGTAACTAAATATTACATTGTGAATATTTGTAACTATCTATGAATATTGCAAAATACAAATATAACTTTTCTAATGAAAATTTTACAAGTAAATACAGAATTACACATTTTTAGCTACATGTGACAATACAATCCTTTGCATAAAATTGATGAAAAAGTTGTATTTTCAACCACAACTATACTTGGGCTTTAATAAAGATACATTTTGTAAGAAATTTTCACCTAGAACTAAAAGAAAAATATACCACCCATAACCCTTCTTGCCTCCCCTCCCACCCTCAATAAAACCAAGAAACCTGTAATCTATTATTGTTATAAGCCATTACCATTTGTGAGTTGACTTCCACTAAAGCACAATTTTTAAACATGTTGATCTTACAGTTTCATCCATAATTTATATGATTGTATGATATGATTTTGATTGTAATTTAAATTTAATCTGTTACTTCTTTAATTTATTTTTATAATTGTATATCAACCATTCTTCCAAGTAAAATGAATACATTGTGAATGTCCATTTTTTGTTTGAAATTTTGCACAAACTGTTAAACAAACTGCACATGCTAATAGAGAGTAATGAAGAAACAATAATCTTGATATCTATTTGCACTTACAAACTGATTACTATGATTAAATATGATATCATTATCATACTTGCATAAGAAAACTTGTTTTGTTATAGTATTGTTATAGTACTCGTTGGACGTTTTTTTTTTAAAACCACACATCAAGAAATTAAATTTCTGACAAAAATATCAGAACTTCTCAGTAATAAAATAAAATATTATGTCACTATTTTGAGACATAGCACACATAATACATAAAAGTTTCATAACTCAACCTGTTGATGGTTACGAAACTTAACCTGAGCATTATAGGGCCTGAAAATATTTCTCCCAAGGAATACAGCCTGCCTTGAACCAGAAAGTGCAGAACCATTATTTGACTCTTGACTTTGGTTCCTTGGAATGATATTTTTGTAAACATAACTTCGTGATTCACAACATTCATATTTTTTACATCTCTCAAATCTTGGATCCATGTCTCCTATCTAGCTTCCAATTACCAATTAGAACTGAATATTACATTCTGGACATAAGACTGTGTATGTTACACAGGAAATGAAATAGAACGTCCAGGAGACATAACTAAAACACAATATAATTCATCAGCTGCAACCTCCCGACATTGAAAATCTTACTGACTACCATAAAAAAAGCTTATTCTTGAATGCAAATTGAAGGTAAAAGTCTTACTATGTCAAAATCACATAGTTAAACTATAGCTGCACATTCTTCAAAAAATCTTATTCTGTGGATTTGATGATGAAAAATCTAGACTGAAATCTAATAAAATATTATTAGTTGGCAGTATGTTACATTATATTTATGCATTGGGGAAGTCTCACATTGAATGAATCAATTATATCCAGGTTTAGTTTGTATTATATATTATTTGATATCCTTTGGCCAAAATTGTTTACACTAGCTAAATACAGATTACCACAACAAGTTTCTGAATAGATATTGGGGTCTACCATACTTAAGTAGTGAGGCCTTACACAAGGAGCGCACAGAATGGAAAAACAACATATAGCGGCCGAAGCCTGCTAACTTCTCCATTTACCCATCGAGCCCAAAAGATTTGCCCCCTCAAATTACTTAGCTATCTATGTGAATAGAAAAAGATGTCAGTTGGACCCATTGTCGGGTTCATAGTCCCCAGGACCGAATTTAAGGGGTTCATTATCCATAGTCCCACACATAGATTAGTGGGTAAGTTGTGGCGTCTTCGTGACCTGTATACTGCATGCGTGCGACGCAGTGCGCATTTTGTCTGTATGCCGCGCGCGATAATTATCATTCATTGCGCCAATGTTATGTATATAACACATTGATATACGCGCGTCCATACAGACAAATGGCACACGCGCTCGCACGCAATGCAGTATTACAAGGTCACGAAGACGCCAAACATCACCCACTAAATCTATGTGTGGACTAAAGTAAAAATAGAACCCCCTTAAATTCGTCCTGGGGACTGAACCCGGCAATGGGTCAGCTGACATATCTTTTTCATTCACGATAGACAGTCTAAGAATTTTGAGGGGTCAAATCTTTCTGTGGCTCGATGGGGTAAATTGTAGAAGTGCTAGCTCCCAGACTAATAAGTCTTTGATCCAAGAAAGTAACTTCTATAGCAGGGTTTATTTAAATTGCATTTCCACTTTGAGGGAGTTGAATTGGGTGTCCTTTATAGGCCGACGTCCCTTTTATGCAGGTGTCCTATAACACAGATTAGAATGTATATCAGATCTTCCTAAATAATAATTCCTGTTATCCAACTGAAGTATAAGGTAATAAAGTATATACCATAACTCTCGCAAACAAATATTTTCACAAATTTGGACCTGACCATCAATTTTATGAGAGGTAGTATTTACAGTTGGTGAATGGAAGAGTATCCAAGAGCCAAGACAGAATTTCAAGATGTATTTATGTGTATTTATATGTATTTCTGCATTACATGTTCAATAAAATACATGTATAGTGTATATTCAAATGTTATTTTTCAGAGAGGAGTGCATTTATAAATTTTCAAAAAAAATCACAAAAACAAAATCCCTGAAAAAAAATAGCACATACAGTACTAATTTACCAAAATACACACGGTTCCTACAGAAATTTCTTAACAAAATTCCATGACATTCCATGACTTTCCATGACTCACTTACATATTTTTCCACGCCAGATAAGAATCATTTTGGTATGGGTTGCAGCATCCCAGCAGCACATGAATACCAGACAATGATATCTACTGTATTCCAATTCCCACTGTCAGTTCTACTTGGTAGGCTCGTATAGTCACACATGGCCAACACCCACGATCAATTGGGAACACTTATAACTAATTTGCCTTGGCAGATTTCTTTGACTTCTTTGACTTCGAAGATGCTGCACTCTTTGCATCGGCCCCTAGCCTACCACTTCCCCTACTCTTTGCCGATTGGCGTGGTGGTGACTTCGTGCGAGGGGGTGGTCCAAGGTTGGGTGGGCGTGGCAGGGCTGTCTTCTCCAGGTAGAAGGCCAGATCTTCGTGGCCCTCCTCCACCTTGGTTTGTAGGAGCTTCTCTGTCTGTGTCGCGTGATGCTGGATGGCATCTTTGATCATCTGAGAGACTGTCTGGGAGTATGAAAGATGAAAAAAACAGAACCGGGGGCCCGTTTCATAAAGCTGTTCATAAAGTTATGCACGACTTTACAAATGACTTGTATATGGCAAGCCAAATGCGATGCTCAAACTATTGAAATCACATCTGCTAATGTTCAAATATGCGGACATAGATTAACATTCCTGCTCATAACAACCATTTAACAAGCATTTCAAGGCAAACTTCACTTTTGGGCAAAATCTTATTGACATTAATTATACTTTCTTAAAATAACATGAAAAACTTTAAGCATTTTACTTGGCACCACATATTCGAGTCGTTTGTAAAGTCATGCATAACTTTACAAACAGCTTTATGAAACAGGCCCCAAAGAACTTCAACGACATCTTGCATCTGGCAACATCAATTGTCATGATTTTCATTTCTCTATTGCTTGACATGCTTAGATGCATCCTGTATTAATTTTGAAAAATAAGCGAGTTCATAAATAGAAGATGGTACAAATGACCCTATAATACCATACATCGTTGAAGAGTGGATAGCTCTTTTAATGAGGCACCTGAGAGCAACCATCACTAGGGTGACGCCTCCATTAATTGCTTTTGTTACATTCTTTTGAGAATACCTTCACCTGCATATTTCTGAAGATGCTTGTCATGCATCCATGATTTATTGCATACATTTCACATCGAGCTACCCATGTTTTTCAATGTCTTTTTACACAAGCTTGGTTGTGTAAAGCTTTGCTTCATGGCATTTCCCTTTTTCCATATTACCGTAATTGAAATGCTAATTCCTTCTAATGTCATGTAATGTTAATGTTAATTCCTTATAATATCAGAAATTATAATAATATAATCGTTCATGTATAACAAACTGGAATTTTCCTTTGTATGTATGTCTGAAATTATGTTACAGTGTATGTATATATATATGGAAAATAAATAAATACTCAAATACTCAAGAGACCTTTGTTCTGCACATGTGAAAATACTAATTACTAACTTACTTAGTAGCATGTTCAGTTAAATTTTAAAAGTCTACAGAAAAAAATCAGAGCCCAATCTATTATAGTATATATCAGCGTGGTGATTTTCTGGTATTAGTGTGCAATTATCTATTCACATATCTGAGACTTGTGAAAAGTCTAAAATATTACAGAAGAATTAGTTCATCCATTTAGAGAATACAGAACAATAATAAGAAGAAAACTGAGCAAGTTTGAACAAATTTTGCTAAGCGATTTCAGAGTAATAAATTTTGGACATTTTGTTCAATTCTGTTAATGGGGGAATCTTACATTGGCAACCCAGCTTCTTTTTGTGACGACAGTGTGAGGAAACCCCTAACTGGTTTGGACAGATATTTTCACTTTTTCCAAATCATCTTAAATAAAAAAATCAAATTTTCTCAAGCCTGTTGTTTAATACCATGTACAATAAAAAATGATTTTTGTATGCTTTTCTGACAGAATTACGTCACCTCCTCAACCAGATACATGTATCTCAGAAAAAAAAATAATTCAGTTTGTGAAAATCTGTATATAATTGCAAGGGGGAATTCTCCACACTGTCATCACATCCTAACTACATGTAGTTCAGCCAAATTTGTTCAAACTTTCACTGTTTTATATTTCTTTGTATTTTGTATCCCCTAAATGCACATCTGGATCTCCGACTCGATCTTTTTTAATAGGAAGTATTACCTCTCTGTTTAAAGCAGCAGTGCTTTCAGTCGCAGCAAATGGTTTTATCTGCTGACTCCTGTAATCACTTAAAGCATGCTCTCGCTGAAGGCTTTCAGATTCTCCTCCTACTCTCTCTTCATCCTCATCGGGCATCTAGCTTCTGCGCGTACTCGCCAAAAATTTTTTTTTTAAAAATTTAAATTTTATGATATTCAGGGTTATGGCCTCCTGCTTAATTGGGCATGAAAAAAGAAAGCCAGATTGAATAGGGGTGCGAATATATACTGTGGCGCAGTATAGCGATTGAGATATTGTTGTTTTATTTTTGTTTTATTATACTTTTGTTTCTTTTGGGCATGCGTGTGTGGTGTGAATGTTCGTGAAAGTGTAACACATTGCTCGTAGTATCAATCTTGGGCTACATGGTATCTTAAATCAAATGCTCACCATTATTTTATCGTTCAGTATGATACATGCATATATGCTTCCCTTTTAATGCATTACGATGGATGACAATAGTTTCACTGAGTGTATTAGTTACTTTCATTTGAATGCAAATGTCAATATTGAACAAATTGTAAGATTAGAAAAATGAATCTTCTTAATCTCCTTAATTCATGATTAGTAAAGTAAATTCAGCGATAACATTATATACTGCAAATATAATCTGATTGAATTATGATATAACTCCATTTTAAGTGAATTCGGAGTAGTCTTATGGGTTTATGTCGAAGATTCTTGTATGAAAAAATTTTCGATGTATATCTCACCTAGTTTGTACATTGATTCACATGAAATAGACAAGAAGTTTGAAAAGTTAAAGTTTTGAATGGAATTTAAATGTTTATTCTACGACTATCTACTTAACAATGGTCAGATTTTTGACATTTATATCGCTGGTATTCTTGTTAACTTGGTTGTTACCCAGATTAATGTATAAGCTTAGATTTACATTGTCATATTTGGTACGATTAATGCAATAGACTATCGAATAAGATAGAGCCGCGGCCCCCTGAAAATATGGTAGGCGAGGGGTAGCTCTGTTGTCTATATTATACACAAAATATGTAATCGATTCAATTCGATCAGCGCACGAACTGACATGTGGTTAACTGAATTGAAATTATGCTATCTAGCGACGTGGCATCAAAATTCAGCAAGAAGTCGTCACAAAAGCTAATGTTTGGCAATGTGTATATCAAAGCGCAACCTCCGAATGCTGATATATTAATATTAGTTATGAATTACAGATGACGAGGTATTATGATTTAGAAGTAATAGAAAAAGATAAATAAAATGTTTGTAAGTATTTAAGGAGACTCTTAACTATATTGGATTTACCTCGTAACTCTTGGTAGCAGTCACTAAAAAACCAGTGATTTATTTTGATGTAAATTTCTCTCACTTCCGGATGGTTTTATTCAGTAATCTAACCAACACCTTCCGTATAACGTGAGTCGAGGATATGTCAGTTGCGGAGCTACCAACGATAATTATGATATATAGTTCGTCTATCAAACAGTCTTTAGCAAACAATACAGAACGTTCACGATTAATCTTATTAGTTTTCGCAATTACCGATCCGAGGATTGTCCCAGTATTGTAGCAATAATGAACATAATCAAAATATAATTAATCACATAATGATACATAACAAATAATCAATAATACATAAATAATAAATCAATGATAATAACTTCAGATCACAGGGAAATTAGCTGAAGAAGGTATACATAAATTGTCAGAAGTAAATTAAAAAATGCTGAATTGGTCAAAACGTTATAATAAATGAATGATGCGTTAATATTTGTTACGATAAGCTTCAACACATTTTTCTCATTGTATAAATGAATGTTTTCCATTGGATTCCGTATTTCAAAAGGGAAAAAGAAGTGATAATTCAAACAACCTGGATAACCAGTGGTTTATTGAAATCAGTACAAACAAGACATAAATTATATAAAAGATGACTGAAACAACCTACTATAAATGTAAAGAAGATTAAATATGAATTCATATAAGAAAATAAATTAACTACACTTTTGCGTTCTACAAATCGGCAAATATTATTATAACAACTTTTTCAGAATGGTAAAAACGACGTGTTAAGAAAACTATGGTTCAAAGTAAATAATTATTTGGGCAAAACCAAGAATAATATGTTACCTAGTCCACATGTACATTGAAACACCAATGTTCATACTCGTAACGAATGTTAAATCTTTTAACATTCTATACTTTGTTAATATAATAGGAAAAAACATTTCTAAAAATATCACCTGTGAACAACTCAATTTGGACGATTTGTAAATGTAAAAGTGATTCTACCTTATTTTTAAGTCGCACAACTCAATTTTTCGAAATAATACTTACAGCAAAACCTTGAACTCTTAAAGCAGTGGTCCGGATGACTATCCTCCAGGAGTTGTGAAGAATGTATACACTATATTGCAGATCCACTATGTGCATTTTTAAACAAATCTACTTCTCTCTGGTGTTTTCCGAGCAAGATTAAACATTAGCTAAACATTATCCTTTATTTAACAAAAGGCCGACAAACAAAACATTAAATTATAGACCCATTGCACTCTTATCAATTTTTTCAAAACTCTATGAAGAAGAATTGTAGCGCGTAAAGAATTTATGAATTTCTCGAAAAAAGTAAGGCTATTAATCATATGAACATTTGTTTATAGGAAAAAATTATTCTCGCTGTTTGGGAGCACTTCATTTGAACTGATTATATAACTAAAAATATCTGGATAAATTTAATTATTGTATTAGGGTATTCATGAAGATTTGTCAAAGGCGGTTTGACAACCATCGAGCCACCACATCATGCGATTCAGAAACTATACCCACTATGGGTATGCCGTGATTTGTTTGAATTTATTCAAAATTATCTAGTAACAGAAAGGCAGTATGTGGTGGTTGTATGGGTTGAGGCTCGTTTATTATGAGAAGTAAATGTGGTGTTCCTCAGGTTCGTTTTGGGGCGCCCTCCTGCTTTTCTATATATAGATAAATGACATCAAATATACCTCAAACTATTCTATATTTGCTCAATTATATGCAGATGACACTTCTGTATTGCTTCACATAATGAATTTAAAGTCATTGATCTGATTATTATGAATGAGAATTAAAGAAATTGACCTGTTGGTTTAAGTGCCAATAAATTATTTGTAAATTTAAGACAAGAACCATTACATGATTTTTCGTTCCAAGAAACAGGAGGTCCCGCAACAACTTAGTACCTGTTAAACTTGATTCAATGGATATTTATTTCTAGAAAAGAATCTAATTCAGTTTCTTGGGCTTATACTTGATGAGTTTCCTGGACTGAAGGCACCATATATAATCATATTTCACCTAAAATTTCTAAAAGCATTTGGTCTTAACCAGATAAAATTTACTTTACCGTTCAAATATTTGTTATGTTGTATAATAGTATCATTGTCCCGCCACTTGAGTTATTGTAACATTCATATGGGGTAATACATTTAAAACTTTTTTGGAGCAAATTATTTTGTTACAAAACAGCTATTCGTATTGTTTTACCAATTCGTGATTTTTCGTTCCTCATTCCCGTCCACTCTTGTCAAATTACAGGTGCTCCAGTTTCAGGATTTAATACGATTGGATACACTTATATTTTGTATAAATTTCAATAAGCCTACTACGTCTATTTCGAATATCAAATTTCCGCAAAATAATGAAATACATTCTCATTTTACTGCGCCAATGTCAAACCTCCATTTACCCATTGCTCGTACTACAACAGCCAGTAACTCATTTTATTCAGTTGGTACTAGAGAATGGAACGAATTAAGTAATGATGTAAAGAAAAGTTCCACATTATCTTGTTTTAAACGACTTTGTAAACAACTTTTAATTAATGGTATGTGCAATAATTTGAGCAGACGGAATTTAACTTCCTATAAGTATTGATATTCATGCTAATTATATAATGATACCGATGAAATTAGGATGTACATGTACATTAAGTTTACATTTGGTGGTGGTGTGTGTGTGTATGGTGTGTGTGTGTGTGTGTGTGTGTGTGTGTGTGTGTGTGTGTGTGTGTGTGTGTGTGTGTGTGTGTGTGTGTGCTGTGTGTGTTGTGTGTGTGATGTGTGTGTGTGTAGTTTCGCAGTTCGTGTTAACATAGTATTTTAAGTCATCGTTGTTTTATTGTTAAGGCCCCCTATTCAAGCTCTGCTTTGAAGGATTGCCTAACCATAATTGTTTAATTTATCCCACTGTGTAATATGTATTTGATTGTATGCATTTGATTTTTATGGTTGAATAAAATTTGAATTTGAATTTGAATTTGAATATTTTACATTTTTATGAGGTCTTGTCACCCAGAAACGCATGTATATATGTGACCCGTCACCATGATGCCTGATAAAGTCGCACGCCAAATGAAGAAAGGCCAAATATATTATTATGATATAGAGTATGAAAGTGAAGTGTCCTAAAAAATCAAAGTTTTATAACCTCCACATGTTGCCAAAAGTTTACATATCTATAGTTTTTACCAAGTATTTTCTTTTCATGTTTATGTTTCATAAGATGTGCGACTTTATCAGGGTATCGTGGTGAAGTCACATATACTGATTCTAATTTAACTTTATTGGCAATTGGTATTACATTGATAATAATAATAATAATATCCATTTATCATATAGTGGCATAAACAACAATGAGATCAGTCTCAATGCACTTGATATCATTAATTACCCTGGTCACTGGGATACATTTTCTAACCTGCACAAAGATAGTGCACTATTCCCACTCCCTGGGGAGTATTCCTAGTTGAGCTGCCGAAGATGCATCAAGCAAACAACTAAATCATTCTCACCCTACCAGGTTCCATTTATACTCCTGGGTGAGAGAGGTAATGCAGATAAAGTATGCTTACCCAAGACACAGATGCCGCGCGCAGAATTTGAACGCGGATCTCTCGATAGGAAGCCACGACGCCTTTACTTATGAATACAATTGCTTTGGTTCCTTTTAATATTATTCTTGAATAATACCTTTAACCCTAAAAAAGGCTGGGGGGGGGGCGGAATCCGCCCCTAGACGTTTCGCGCAAATGTCTGCGACGCGAGAAGCAGTTGCCACGGCGTTTCATGATTTATTCTCTCGAATGTCGCGCATCTTTTGGAACCAAATTTGCGACGTCTGGGTACGCGGTTCGGCCAAGTTACGTAACATTTTGTACTTGAATGTCACCCAAAAATCGCTCAAAAAACGTGGATTTTTGTGTAACATTTTCAATGACAAAATTGGTAGTTTTTCACAAATTTAATGGTAATGATTATTTTAGTATTTATTGATGAAATTTTGTGTGTTTGACCGCAAGTGTCCGACAAATTTCATCAAAAAAACAATAGAAAACAAAAGGGTGAAAAAACAAAGAAATACATAAGAAATTTGAAAAAACAATAAAATACATAGGAATCAATTTTGATTCCGGTTTTTTTTCAAGTAACTTGTTAAGAAATGCTAAAAAGAGTTCCAAGCACAAAAATTAGCAGTTTTGGAGCTTTAATTAGTGATTACAGCTTAATTATTATTTTATGCATAAATTAGCATAATTAATTGATATGAAATTAATTCCTGGTAATTAACTATACAGTCTTGTAGATTACGTGAGTGGGTAACGGGCGCGCTAATTTCAACGCGATCGCGCGATCGACAGCCGAGATCTTGGGGGGGGGAGGGGTTTGGACCCCCCCCCCCCCAGATATAGCATAGCCAAAAAGCCCAGCCTGATTAGGGTTAAGATAATCTGTATATACTGTCATATGAAGAATATTACTTGGTAGGGTGTCAGTTATGATGCCATATGACTAGCAAATAGTAACAATTATTTCCCTTGTTGTTACATTAGTTAGAGCCTCCATCTTATACACTGGGTGTATATAGGCCTACCCAGCATTATATCATTCCTTAATATGTCTTCATGTATTATTCTTTGATGCTACATGTGAAGCATCTAGCAATGATGCACTCATTTGACTCTTAATATTTTGTTGGCACAACCTTCACCACAAATAGGACCCTTGCAATCACTGCCATAAAAATAAAAAAGTATCACAGTTAACTAATTTGCTATTATACTTAGAGTAGAACTATGATTGCTCACTAAATCACACACAAAACTGGTAGGTTTGCAAAACAGTTTTTTCCAAAAAATCTAATATATTTATCTCACGTTTTCTTTTCTATGAAATGGGGAAAACATGTAAATTGTCTATACATGTATGAATATACATATTAATTTCAATAAATGATTTGGCAATATTCCTTGTAGCTTCAGAAATATTCACAACATTCTAAAAAGAAATCACCCTGCTGGAAAGGGAACACTTTTATCTACCAATGTTAAAACTTTTCGTCATCATGTGTGGGTATAGTTGTTCAACGTTGACACTACCATCCAAACAAGGCAATAGCATGATTGTCTTGACCACCTATGACTAAATAACACACAGGTAAACTTTAACATTTGTGACAGACGACAGGCGCACGACAGATGAAAGGACGCCACATTTGGATCCCTTAGTCTCACCTTCAACTCTGGTGGGCTCAGAAAAAAATCACTCAATGTGGCACAGCTCAAAAGTAATCAAGAAAAGTTAAATACATAGAACCAAGTCTGCATCACTTACATCCAAAGGGAATGGCTGTGGTGGGGGATCAACTATCAGGTGGCGCTGTATGGACATGGGCTCTCTGTCCCTGGTGAAGACAATCTGGTAGAGTTGGTAGTGGGCCATGTACGTCTCAAACAGGTGGCTGGTGAACAGTCGCAGGCTGCCCTCACTCAGTTTGCCCTCGGCCAGGTATCTCTGGGAGATCTCCCGGTATATTCGGACAGCAGCTGCTAGAGGTTGACCTGAATCATAACAAAACATAAACAATATTGACAGCCCATCAGCTAGCTTTGAAGAGTTGTTGATAAAAAGATAGTAACATTTGACTTGACTCTCTTTATTTCAGCATTCTCAGAAAATGTGAAGAAAATATTAAAGACACCACAGCTTAAAAAACCATGAGAGCACAATCCTCCATACTATAAGTGTCTTTGATAAGGTCTAAAAATGAAGCCCTGAGAAAAAACTTTTCTTCAAAGTGATCATGTAATGCTTTAAAAGAGTAAAAATCTACAGTATCCAGTGTGACCTTCTCCTCACCTTGTGTATTTCCTCCCACAGACTACTGTGTTGTAGGTCTAATTTATACTTGGCCTGAGCAAAAAATATTTATTCAGGCATACCATACCAGTGGCAGCCTAACTTTTAAAACTTGTGTATGCTAGGACGTTTATTTGTTCATTTAGGCACTATTTTGTAGCTCGGATATCAAAGTTTGACAGGTTTTTTTTTAAATTGAAGTTTCCCAATATTAGCTTGTGTCTTTAAATTTGGGTATCTTAAACAGAAGTGACATGATTGGGACAGGTCAAAAATACCTCACACACCAAATTAGTTGAAATATATTATACAAATATACCAAGCTGTGAGAAAGTATAGTGGAAATTATCTATCTGAGGAGGGACTGCCAGTCCCTCCGAAGATAGATAATTTCACTATACTTTCGAACTTAATGCTTGGTATATTGTTTTATATCCCTCCCACTTAATAAACTAAAAATAATTTTCAACAGCAGTCAAATGTTGTTGCGAGCCCCGATTTGTGCGAGCGCAGACACCGTAATTCGCGCAGCGCGATTTGATTGCTAACTTTAGCTAGGTTGCTACGTACGCTTGCGGAGAAGATCCCGGCTCTTCTCGACTTCGAGCTTAATTTGTTTGCCCATTTTTAGTTTGTTTACATTATATTTCATTCCTGAGGAGACAATAAAGGCAGGGAGACCCTTCCGAGATTCGAACTTTTGGACGCCACGTAACGTAAGTTGACGTCTCATCTGGTGTTGTTTGTGTTAACGTTAGACCTCCACACACGCCGCCCGCGCCGTACCGTATAGGCTACAACAGATCTAACGTTAGATCTACGTGGTCCGTCGCATTTTCACCGCACGAAAGCTTGGCTTCGTGACACGTAAGGCAAGTGATGACACCTATGACAATCGCAGTCTGCTTCCGAAACGGAAAAGTCTCTACGAAACTGACCAATTTGCTGTGCAGTGCAGTATGTATGCATACTAACAGTTACACACGCCGCACTTGCCTGCGGGCGCTGGCGCAGTAAGCCGCAGCCGTAGGCGATGCGAGTTATTTTTTTTGTAAATTTTCCGCATTTCAATTTATGATTGATAAATCGGCGCTAATAATCCGAAGGGTCAACGTAAAATCTTCATTGTAACACCAATGAAATGTTAAAAATAACATTAAAATAAAAATAACATGGTAATTAGTATACTAAAATTGTCATTTTGAGTTTCGCCGCGAATGAGACGCCATTTTGATTTCGGGTTGTGAGCATGTGCAGTATGCGCAGTGCTGCCGAGACAAAAATAGTGAAAAATATACGGAGCTGTGGCGAGGATTTTTAATTTCTAGTGAAATTATGTTTGATCGTTTTAGCATCAATCAACCAATTGCGATTCAGAAAATGCTCATGAATATTCACAGAGGGATATAAACCAATATATACACTAGGTAGAGTGTATATTCAAGTTGGAAGGATTTGTCTGGAATTTGTTTACTTGAGACGAAATAAGCATTCATATAACAGCATGGAATTAGATATGTCTCTGATAGAAATTAATCCTGCAAAAAGTTACACAATATATTTCACTATCAGAGCACTTTGTGATAACAATAAAAAGAAAACTGTTTGAGTGTGAAATTTTCACAATAGAAACCCTAAACAGTATACTTCCAATCTTGCCATTTAAAGACGCTATATAGCACTGTGGAAGACCTGTTTAAAAAATTGTCGAACTTTGCTATCTGACATATCTGACAATGTATGAATGGACAAATAAACACACTTGAACACAAAAGTTTGAGCAGTTATGCTGTCACTAATGCAATATGTGTTGATACAAATTGGCACATTAATTAATCTCGGCTGATTTTTTTCAGGGCTTCATTTTTAGATCGTATCAGAGACACTGGTAGCATGGGGAATCATGAAGCTCAGATTTTTTAAACTGGAAACATTGTTATACAATGCCTTTAACTTTAAGGTTAGCTGCATAATTATACCACAGTTGCACTTAATTCAGTGAAATGTTTGCCCTGTAATCTTCAGACCTATCAACCTAATAGTACATGTATTAATATATTTGGCATTTATACTTTCTAAAAAACAATGGTGTTTCAGAACAATGTCCATTGATTTTTTGTGTATCAGTCCCAAAATCCAATCATTTCAAGTTTTTCAATCTTGTGATCCTTGTCTCATGTTTCACTCTCACTCTAAGTTTCATTAGCATCCCTTCAATTGTAATGTAATACAGATAATTACTGTACTGATTAATTAATCTCTTGTCTACTGACAACAATAACAAATATTTACACCTGAAAATAACATGTGCTATAACCTTGCTCACAAAACACTGCACATTGTCAAATACAGGTGGATAATCTGAAAATGATGTTATGACAAATTATTATGGTTTATACACACCTATAGTTTTCTGTTGAAACTCAGCAGCAATTTGAAGTATGCTACACACTTGACACCAAGGAAAGCCCTTTTGAACGCTGAACATGAGACTCTCGTAGAGGAAGTCCAGAAGAATGGATTCCCGCATCTGAGCATCTTCATCAAAACTCTTCATGTTCCAATCGAGAAACTTGGCTAGCTGAAGACGTCCGTGAATTTTCTGGGTACAGAAACCACATACATTGAAAATATGTCACAGCGTGTAGAGAAAATGCATTACTATGGGAAAATCCTAAAAGAGCATTGTTCTAAAGAAAACCAAACATTGCATTTAAAAATAAAAAATTTGTCAAACAAAATGTTATGTTTATATATAATTTGTCATAAAGTGGAGCAGTGATCATGGCTCTATAGTATAACACAGTGAATAGAATTCAATTAGTGAAATCAGTGAAATATCGAAGGAAAACAAGGTGCTGTAAGATGTCTGAATCATCCATGTGCTCATCGCTTCACCGTTACAAACCACACTTGCGCCACTCACAAGATTGGTAGATTGTGCAGCGCACACCCAGCAGCAAAATGACATATGTTGCCGACCAACTGGGGCATGATCCCAGCGATGTTCCGATGCATGCTTGTTGTGCACTACGTGTAGTTGATTCATAGTGTGGTGCTGGATCGGTAGTGCAGGGAAGAGAACTCTGATAGTCGATTGGCTAGCGGCTCTCCCCCCATTGCACCCAACTCCTGCAGGATAAAGCAAGTCTGCTGATGCGATGTGTAAAAAATGCATCAAATTTTGTTCTTTTTTCATGTTTTATAGTGCATATTTGGTGACTCTCTAAAGCGTTTCCAAAAACTGCACTGCGCAAATGATTTGTCATGAAATGAAGACGTATTGTCACGAGCTTGATTTCGAGTTGAACAAACTTTGAGCTAGAGTAACCCGTCCAATTTTCGACCACCCGCCAAAATCCAACCACACGGGAATCAAAATATTTTTTGCATTGTGAAAAACTCTGTAAATTGTATGCACACACTTGCCACATGTTAACACACTATCAAACTTATCAAACATGTCACAAACATTGTCTCAATTTGCCCTTAAAATATCACATTTTATGCACAAATGTTGCGATGTAGCCGCAATTTTTTAGAAATGTGCCATGCTTAGCACATGTGCTAAGCAGAAAGGGTCAAAGAAATCGCGCTAAAAACTTGGAAAACAAACGAAATTTGACGCGTTTTTTTACGAACTGTATCGGCAGACTTGCTTGATCCCTGCCACAAGTATAGGTTGAGAAAAAAAAAGCCGCCTAGCCAATCAGCAATCAGAGTTCTCTTCCAGGCACTGCCGGCGCAGTATCAGCCATAATCCGACCTCCCCAGTGTACATGTACCACACGTATCGGAGGATCGCTGGGATCATGCCCGTTACGGCCGTCCATGTGCGCGCCGTTTTGCCGCTGGCCATGCGGCGCACGCACGCGGCGTGTGGCGAGCACACATGGCGCGCGCGGCATACATAGAGTTTGCACAGGTGGTCGAATCATGGCAAGGGGGGATCGAATTATGGCAAGGGGTCGTCGAATCATGGCAACAAAAGTGACGATAACGGATTATTTTGAATAAGTGATACTTTTACTCGTTCATAAACACATGACCGATGACATAAAGGTAAGATTATATACTTTAATTACAAATACAAATTGATTCCCAGAAATATAGATCAATTATTTTAGGACTGTGAAAGTGCTTAGGTGGAATCATGGGCGGGTTACTCTACTGCATGAACGTGTCGTTAGACCGAGAAACTAAATTAAAAATTAAAATGAATTGTCTCACTTTCAATTTGATTTTTTAGAGTAGATCTAAATCATAAATGTTTGAAAGTTTATACACATAGATACAAAACAATCCAGTCACTGGCTAACATGCCTAACGTTAGATTATAGGCCAGCTACCAAAAAGTTAAAGTAACTTAGAAGTTAATCTTCGAATTCTATTTTAAATTAATCTTGACAAAGTGCACACTACACCAAATACAACACGTGGGACTGAAGACTACTTATCCTGCAATATAAGAAACAAGTTCTGTATTTTACCGCGTTTTCCTGGACATATGACGGCATAAATTAATTAAAACGTATTCTGTTGAATATCTACGTATTCATCACATAAACATACCGTCATATTAGCCACCGTTTTTGCATTTTTCGACAGTAATATTCGCTCCATTTCGCTGCAATTGTTGCTACGCACATGTATCCGATTCCGATTCACGATTCACGTGCGCGTGCGAGCGCGCGCCGTTTCGTGAATTGGCATGAACACGGATATTGGATCGATGACTTGTGCACGCGCGAACCGGCAAAATTGGACGCTGTGCGTCATTTTTCTCGGATAGATCAGCGAACAGCCGCACTTTCTAAAAACAAACAAAAACAAAACAAAACAACAACAACAACGAAAAAACAACAACAAGAAGAAAAACACCATTTTATGGTACACAACGTGATTACTATGATGGTAGGTTTTAAATTCTTACAAAACCAATAATTTTCATTTTCCACACCCGTGGTTTTTCAAGTATATTTTGTTTAATTAATGAAGGAAAGGTTTGCAGAGAGAATTAAGATGCAGAATGAATTTGCTGTTCATCTCTTTATTATCAAATTAATGATAAATAAGATCAAATGCTTGATCTGTTAATTATTTTTAATGACTCAGAAAAAGATTGACCCAACGGGATTCGAACCTGAAACCTACTGATTCTGGTCAGCAGCATAGCCACCAGGCCATGCTGGGTATGGCAATGCCGTTTTTTCTGAGTCACAAAAAAAAAAAAACACAGATCAAGCATTTGATCTTATTTATCATTAATTTGATAATACAGAGATGAACAGCAAATTCATTCTGCATATATACTTTTTGATAAACATGCACATGTTTCTCAACCTGGCAAGGTTCTAGAGCGGATATTTTAAGGGGGCTACTAAGGGCTTGATGGAAACATGAGAGGGAACGAAGTAACTGAGCTGGGAAGGGTGTGGGATACCCCCTCCCATGGTAAGTAGTTTTTGAAAATACGCATAGAAAATAATTATGTGATTCTAGTCATGGTAAATACATATTTTAAAGGTATATTTTATGAAGATTGAGAGATAGTAGTCAGATTTTCAAAAAGATGTACAGGAAGTATGTGAAAAAACTATAGTTGGATAGTCATACTTGCGAGGGAGTGAAACGACCGAGCAGGGGAGGGTATGGGAGGGGGGATACCCAAGTAATAACTTTTTGAAAATACACATAAAAAAGACGTTTTTGATAAATACATATTTCAATGGTATATGCTATCAAGATTAGGGATTGGGTAGCCATACAAGGGGGTGAAGCAACAGAGTGGGAGGGGGGGAGGAACTTTTTGAAAGTAGGCATAGAAAAGATGTGTTTCTGAACATGATAAATACTTATTCTAAAGGTATATTTCTGAAGATTATTAGAGATTGTAGTCTAGGATTTCCAAAAGATGTACAGGAAGTATGTGGAAACTGTAGTTGGGTATTCATACCTGCGAGGGAGCGAAGCAACCTAACGGGAGGAGGGTGTAGGAGGGAATCCCCACAGTAGAAATTTTTTCAAAATATGCATAGAAAAGACATTTTTTCTGGCATGGTAAATACATATTTTAAAATTCCAATATCTTCTTTCTATCAATATTTAAGTGTTTGCTAGATCGCTTCAGTTTATTTACTCATATTTTCATTGTAAAACATTTTTGTCGTATTTTTCTTTCTTTTTTTTTGGCGGGGGGGGGTCTTAAGCTCCAAATCCCCTCTCGTGGAACCGGACCTGTTCTCAACCTTTCCGTTAAACCACTTCAACATCAAGACCAAAGCAACAGCCTATGCAAACAAGGAAACTACTATAAATTAATTCTGGAGTGCTGTTGTATGTGAAATAATGAGACTCAAAGATTGTGCTTTTTTCAAAAAAGATGAGAAAATTTTGCAAGAAAATAGGGTTTTTGAAGAAAATTATACCTAAATATACTTCAAATGTATTCAAATACCACTCAAATCAAAGAGTTCGATGGCTTCTATTGTGTGATACTAAATTTATAACTGCAGCACATATATTTTTGAAATTATTACAGATTTCATGAGTTAGAGCTCGGGTAACATTTTTCGTGCAATTGCCCATTTGAATGATTTGGTGGTTAATTTAAAAATAAACAGGGGTTAAAGGTAAATGACATGATTGGGGTAGTTCTCAACTTGGGCTGATACTACTCTAGAATCGAGTAAACTATGCAAGGATTCTCCTGTGAAAATCTTGTAGTCAAACGTTGACTCATTCTAAAGTACACACATGTAAACAATGTCAATATCACTCGTAGCACGGAAA
>JZLH01S0022775.1:10378-23089 GCA_001188425.1 Eucidaris tribuloides | reverse complement strand
GCTGAGTATAGATTTTATTAGATAAATGAAGTAGAAAGTAACTGAGTTTTGTCACCAAACTGACACGTTGAAACATTACAAATATGGATTTGGTGAATATGGCTTGTTTACTTTTTGCCATGGCGCATGATGAAATGTTCATGTTGACTCGGTGTGGCGCAATGACAAGCGGCTCATGCAGAGCCAGAGAGACATATCCCTCTACGGCGAGAACCAGAGAGTGAGTAGACCAGGGGCCAGCGCAGACTTGACAAGATGAGAGCCTCCAGAACAAACTGACACTTTGTATTGCTTAGTTGCTTTCACGTTCAGGATTTTCAGTCACGGACGTTTATTTAAGAATTTCAGTGAGTTAAAATATAAGTTATATTTCATTCATTTCATTTCATTTTACTTTCATATGCAAGCAAAAAATAAATCAAAATAATGAAATGATTCAAGAAAATTAAAACGTAACACAATTTCAATTAACCCGTTGGAGACGATTTTATTTGACTATAACACGCATTTTCCATAGACCCCACGACGAGTTAACTCGTACTTAGTCTGCAACGAGTTAAGCATACAATAAAAAAAAATCACAAAAAAGTGCTGAAGTTGTCGATACAATAATCATAATATTGTTATCATCAAAATTCGTAGTACCAATACATAACAACTGATTTTTTCTCATTTGTTTCTTCATTTCTGATCATAATATTTATAATGTAAGAATGGTTTAAGATCTCTTTTGCATGGCTTAAAATTAACATTGTGTAAATACAATGGCATTTAGAAGAAAATGCCATCTGGGAACCTTTAGCAAAATACAGGAGCTGGAAACTCAGTTTTAGTGGAATTATAGTGTCCGTTAGACTCAGATTTGATTTTTTTTTCTCGCGAGGAAAAAATTCGTACCTTAGAACGTACACTAAACGGCTATTGTTTATCTTTTGCATTTTTCAAATTCTAGGCAATCACTGACCCCCAGATTTCACAGACATGCCCTTCATCAATAGCCTAAGGGCATGGGTAATCTTTTCCTGGTCTGCGGGGATGTTTGCAAATAAGATCCACTGCCTTCAAAACATGAAATAAGTTGATTCAATAATCATAACAAAATAATACAAGATAAATCGTAACACATTTTCACTAGAACATACAATAAGAAATAAACAATAGGTTTAAGTTGTCGTTACAATAAACAATTTAATTACTAATCAAAATATCAGTACGTAACAGTTGCTTTTCATCTCTTTCGTTAATTTCCCTTTTTTTAATCATAAGATTATAACAATGCAAGAATGACATGACTTTTTATGAAATACAAATCATCGATAACAAACATGTACAGCGTAACTGTCTAATAGCTGATCGGGGGAAAATAATGACGGCACTGGATGATTGAGAAAGTGTTATAAAGATAGTGGATAAAAAATCGGCATGAAAACGATAAACTGTCTTGCAGTTTATTTATCTTATTATCTCTGATATTGCGACCCATTTCAGTCATCAATTTATTAAGTTTTGTTTTCATTTCAACCTCATGCATATTAATTCATTCTAATCCCCTGAGCGATGGCCGAGTGGTTAAGCTGTTAGACTCGAAATTCAATAGGGTTCAAATCATACTGATAGCAACAAAAATTATGATTTTGTTTTTGTGATTCTGTTTATCACCGAAAATGATATTTTTTTTTAGAAAAAGGGTTATCTTTTAAAGCGCTTCACGGCAGTTCAGTCCAGATTTTAGGCAATAAATTGCGCTTCTTTCATTTTGAATGTTCCAAGTTTTTTCACCCTTTGGCTTGCTCGTTCTTATTGCTGTGTTAGGTTGTTGTTGTTTTTCTTTTTCTTTTCTTTTTTTTTTTGAGGGGGAGCATTGTGTACAAACCTCCATACCAAGGATTAAAGAGAATACACAGTAGTGGTTGATGATGGAAAAATTTTCATAAAAAATCCACATTTCTTTGGTTCCCATGTGAAAGTATATTACATTTGCATTATAATGTGGGACTATTTCACTTTCATATGAAATAAAAAGTTGAGGGATTGGCAGTTTGAACAGGTGAAGTTTTCCATTGGTTTTGCCTTCCAATGCTAAAGTGTGTATGTCAACAATTGACATAGTCCCACATACTGATTTCTGTGTTAGTACTTTGTCAGCAGTGATGATTTGTGTAGCAGATTTGTGAAAAACGAAGTGTTCTGTTCTTTTCAACTACTCTCTCCTGTACTAAAGTGACATTTTCAGAATACCATCTGTTTTACAGAAGGTTTGAAAACAGCTGATATCAAAATGATGTTGTTCTGCAAGTACTCAACCAGAACTGTGTATTCTCTTTAAATAATTTTGATAACTCTTGAATGGTTCACCCAAATCTGCTCAAACTTTCATTTTCTCGTTATATTTTCAGTTCTCGGAATGCAGATCCTTCAAAATAAAAAATGTTGCTCAAAGAGGTAACAGTGCAAATGATTTATTATCGAGTTTCCATATCAGTAATATTGCTCTAGAGAAACAGGTATATACAGTTCCATGAATTCATCACCTATTATCAACAAACATTGCACGAATAAGCTATACCGAAAAGAATGCCGTCGAATAAATCAAAAGAAATATTGTATAAGCACATCCAGCTGCGATGGCCGAGCGGTTAAGGCGTTGGACTTGAAATCCAATGGGGTCTCCCCGCGCAGGTTCGAATCCTGCTCGCAGCGAATTTTTTTATTGTGATTTTGTCAAAATGAGTTACAGAAACATGACAACTGGTTTACTAATAATTATATCCAACATTTAGGATTTTTGTTCATGTGGCATGTTAGGGTCTTCCACAAACCAAAGGTTTGAAATGAATCATTTTCAATACTTGGAATTCAGCTTGCATAATTTGCAAACTCTGGGGTTATAAGGGACAACCTTTGATTATAAAACTGTGCATGAAATTTGAATATGCTATAATAACATTCAGGAATTACCAAAAAATGGTAGCATTAAAGGGCAGTGACATGATTGGGGAAAAAATGCCTCTCCCGGTGTCTCGAACCAAACTGGTTGAAAGATACACAATGGGTACACCAGCTGGAGTGTATCTTCTGGCTGGAAGGATTTATCTTGAATTTGTTTACTTCAGCAAAATCAAGCATGAAGATACTAGTATTGTTTCTCGAGCCCCGATAGAATTAGATGTCATGAAGAGTTACACAATATATTTGTAAATCTCAAGGCATACTGATGGAAGTTACTTTAGAATAAGTCAACTTTTGACTACAAAAATTTCACAGTAGTATCTTTGAACAGTTTACTGGATTCTAGAATAGTTTGAGGAAATTAAGGACCACCCGAATCACGTCATTTACCTTAAAATAGCGAGTCATTTATGTTTTCTACATTTTCGTGACTTATATTTTTCAGCCATTGTCGCGCAGAAGTATTATGAATCTGAGAAAATCTAAATGTCATATTCTTTAATTTTTGTTGTTGTTGTTGTCATCGCATTTCATGACACGGTATATTATGTATACACTTTTATACTTTTGACTGGTTAGCAATTTCTACTGGTCAATTTGTATGTTTTAAAACACAAATCAATAAGATAACCAACCAACCATCCAACATAATCAATCAATCAATCAATCAATCAATCAATCAATCAATCAATCAATCAATCAATCAATCAATTAACAATCAATCAATCATTCATTCATTCATTCATCCATCCATCCATCAATCCACACCATGGATTGATTATTGAAATAATTAAATAATCATTGATTGTAATTGAAATAATAACAAGTTTATTATTTCACTAAAATATACTAGTTCATTTTGGTGAACTTGTTTAATCCAGTTGCAAAACAGGTGGCATTAATATAATGGATGTTTCCAAGACATCGTATACATGCTGCGATGGCCGAGTGGTTAAGGCGTTGGACTTGAAATCCAATGGGGTCTCCCCGCGCAGGTTCGAATCCTGCTCGCAGCGAAGTTTTTGTTATTTTGTCAAAATGAGTTACAAATATCCAAAAACTGGTTTACTAATAATTATATCCAACATTTGGGATTTTTTTTTATTCATTTGGGTCTTCCAGAAACTAAAAATTTAATATGTCATATTAATTTTTTTCAGTACTTCGAATTAATCTTGCATGGATGGCAAGCTGTCGAGGTGTTATAGGGACAACCTTTGTTTTACAAAGTGTGCATGAAATGCTAGTAAAACATTCAGGAATTACGGAAAGACGGGTAACATAAAAACAGCGAATCATTTATTTTTTCTACATCTTGGTAATTCGTATATTTTTCAGCCATTGTCACAAAAACACATGTATTATGAATCTGAAAAATATCTAAATGTCCTATTCCATAAATGACTTTTTTGTCCTCGTGTTTCATGACACAGTATAATATATATACTTTCTTTTACGTTTTACCAGTTAGCAATTTCTACTGGCCAATTTGTATTATTTTCTTAAAGCTACATCAATAAGTTCACCAATCAATCCATCATTCAATCAATCAATCAACCAACCAATTAACCAAACAACCAACTAATCAAGTAATCAGTCATATCAATTAATCAATCAATCAATCATCCATCCATCAATCCATCCATCCATCCATCCATCAATCAATCAATCAATCAATCAATCAATCAATCAATCAGTCAAATCAATCAATCAATCAATCAATCAATCATCCATCCATCAATCAATCCATCATATAATCGTTTTGGTGAACGGGTTAATTTCAGTGGCAAAATAAGTGGCGTTATTACAAAGAATGCTCCGCATGGGAATATCCAAGCTGCGATGGCCGAGTGGTTAAGGCGTTGGACTCGAAATCCAATGGGGTCTCCCCGCGCAGGTTCGAATCCTGCTCGCAGCGGTCGTTATTTTTATTTTTTATTTTCATCTTTATTCTTATGTAAGTTTTTTTGTTTGTTCCTACATTATTACAGATCGTGTTCTTAAAACTTAAAAGGGAAATCAAGTATGATAATTATTGAAAAGGTGTTTAATAATATGAGAAACCATTTATTTCTGTGAAAGTTGGAGAAAATCAATAACAGGACACAAAATATTAAACATGAGCAACATTTTGCTTTGTACACAAAGTGTCACCAATTTTTCATTTTCATACCTTTGAATGATTTGACAAATAAGCAAAACACAGCCTGAAGTTTAGTCCGAACTGAGTCAGTTCTGTAGCCCTATTTCAGTATACTGCTCTGCACGATAATAGTGTAGAATATGGGGCATTTTCAAATTGAGGTATATATTTTTATTATTTTGTAAATGAATTGAACATATTAATATGATGAACAAGGGTGGGGCAAGGTTCCAGGGTCTGAAAGTAGATTAGAAATTTTGGTATAGGCTGTGCAACAATTCAATTCAAAATGTAGAGGTCACCATAATACGGATTTGGTGAATATGGCTTGTTTACATTTTGCCATGATGCATGATGAAATGTGAGGCAATCATTAGCGGATCGTGCGGAGCCAGGGCGACATATCCCTCTACGGCGAGAACTAGAGAGGGTGTTATCAGGGGCCTGTTGCATAAAACTCCAGTTATTTAATTTTTTTTTATATATTTTGTAAAGCTACAGTTTTCATACTTAATCAGAGAAATTTCTCTGTTTAACGTTTTATGCAATGGGCCTCTGGTTTCATACAGGTAAAAGAAGCCCCATGCGAATAATGTTATAAGCATCCACTTTGAAAATTCATTAAAAATCAGAGATCTGTTAGGGAGATTCTCCTTTAACTGAATTATCTTCACAAGAGTAGGTCCATGATATGACGTTGACCAGCGTTTTCCATTAAAGAGACTCCTGGAATTCTTGATTTGCGCATCTGTACAGGACTTTCACAGCCATTTATTTACGGGAAAGTCATATTTAGCTCCTACGCAGTCTATTTTTTTCTTTCATTGTAGCAGCACTGAAGATTCATTCATCAGTTTAACAGGAATGCGTTTCAATATTTGGAATATGATCTCGCATATTTGGCAAGCTTTAGGTAAATTAGGTGGGAACAGCCTTTATTTTAAAAGTGTGAATACTAATTTCAATGTACTAGTTAACCCGTCTATCTAATAACATTCAGGAATTACCGAAATAATGATAGCAATAACAAATCATTTATATTTCTACATCTTGGTAATATGTTTAGTTTTCAGCCATTGTTAAGAGGAAGTGTATAGAATCTATCCGAAACCACCATAATTTTGCTGTTCAATAACTGATTGTTTGTCTTTGTTGGGTTTCATGACATACATGTAGTATAACATATTTACCTTCTTTATACCTTTGACCAGTTAGCAATTGCCACTGGTCAATTTGTATTTTTTAAAACCTGAATCAATAATTAGTTAATTATCCAATCAATCAACCAACCAACCAACCAACCAACCAACCAATCATATCAATCAATCATATCAATCAATCATATCAATCAATCAATCAATCAATCAATCAATCAATCAATCAATCAATCAATCAATCAATCAATCAAACAAACATTAATTTTTGTTCATTGGTGCAGTGGTTTAGTTCAATGGTAAAACAGGTGGTTTTTAACATTGTAAAAACTAATATAAAGTATGCCTCATGCGCAAGAAAATATCAAGGCTGCGATGGCCGAGTGGTTAAGGCATTGGACTCGAAATCCAATGGGGTCTCCCCGCGCAGGTTCGAATCCTGCTCGCAGCGATTGGATCCTTTTAATTTTTATTTATTTTCATTTTATTATTATTATCATCATCATCATCATCATCATTTGCCTGCTTGTTCCAACATTATTACAGATCGTGTTCTTAAAAGTCAAAAGAGAAATCAAGTGTGATATGGAAACCTGTTTGGATTTAAATGGGAAAAACTCAAACGAGGCCTATCCGACACATAGCAGAACAGAAAATAAAAATAAAAAAAAATCAGCAACATTTTCTTTGTACACAAAATGCCAACAATTTCCCATTTTAATTTCTCTGAATGATTTTACAAAATGAACAAAGTACAACCTACTGTTTAGTTTGTGTCAGTTCCACTGAAATGAATCAGTTCGGTAGCATTATTTCAGTACACCACTCTGCATGAGACTATTTGCATAAAATTGTGCGTTTTCAACATAAGGTACATATTGTAATTTGAATTATGACATATTATATTATGATGAACAACCATGCAGGACAAGGGTCTGGAAGTAGACTAGGAATTTTGATATATGCTATACAATAATTCAAATAAAAATGTAGCAGTCTGATTTGGTGAATATGACTTGTTTACTTTTTGCCAGGGCGCATGATGAAATGTCATGTTGACTCGGTCTGATGCAATCATAAGCGGAAGAGCCAGAGCGACATATCCCTCTACGGCGAGAACTAGAGAGTGTGCTATCCCAGCAGTTTTCACCACTGGTTTTCACACATATAAAATAAAGCCTACGACAACACTGTTATAAACATCCACGTCGTGAAATCATTAAAATCAGAGAATAATTAGGGGAAATTGGAAACAACATTCTGTAATTGAACGATTATTCCTAAATTGAATTAGTTTCACAAGATATGGTGTTGGTCCACGTTTTTCAAGGGAATTCCCATGAACTCTTTACAGGCTGAGTTTATTCCCAGGGGACAATAATGACAATTATTGTTCTTTTCATATTTTCTTTGAATTTTGCTTTCCTTATTGCAGTCAGACTGAAATGGAAATTTTCTATAGATGTTACTTAAGCACACTGTCTTGTTTTAGTGTCTCCTGTACAAGGTGAAGGAGGGAATAATAATAACTATGATTGTTAAATTTAATTGTACGATTGTGCACAGATGCAACATCAGCACGTAAAGGTTTAACGGATTCTTTGAATTCTCTTTGTGATTTGCGCCTCTTTGCTGGAATTTCAAAGTCATATCATATTCATGGGAAAGCCATTATAGTTCCTACACTATCAATTCATTTCTTTCATTGAACCGGCACTGAAGATCCACTCAACCCCTATCAGAAAATAGCATTTCATATTTAATCAATCAACCCTTTTTTGACAGCCTACTATAAACATTAACATTTCTCATTCTTATAGGGTTGGGTCGAATGATCATTTCGTTTGCAACGTCGAAGAGACCGTGGTAAGCTGAGAGCCTTACGAACAACGGACCCGATTTCTCGTTCGACGAATCGATGTGAACCGAAGTGAACTAAAGTGTTATTGTTAAAGCCAGAAGCTAACAATGGCCACAGTTTAAGAAAATGTGAGCTACATAATCCTCCATGCTCTAAGTGTCTTTGATAAGGTCTAAAAATGAAACTCTGAAAAAAATGTATTTCAAAATGATTTAGTGCTTTCAAAAAGCAAAATCTACAAGCTCTCAAGTTGACCGGATTCACCCGCCCATTTCCTCCTATAGACTTACTGTGTGTAGATTTTATCCTCAATCCGAGTGGGAATTGTTTATTCATGCATATCTTGCCAGCGGTATAGCATAAGTTTCCAAACTTTTGTATTCTAGGGTGATTATTCGTCCATTTAAAGGCAAGGTTCACCCTGACGACAACTTGGTTTTAATAAAAGCAGAACAATCAAAGAAACATATCAATGAAAGTTTCGCGAAAATCCACCAAAGAATAGCGGAGTTATGAACATTCAAAGTTTTAATTTTGTGACGTCACAAACGAGCAGCTCCTCATATGTCATGTGATATTAATTCAATAAATTGCCACTTTTTATTGGTTCATGATAATTGATTTTTTTTTCATAAAAGCATGTATGAAATAATGTTTCTAATTATATATTGAATGCACATGTAACATTATTTTCAATTTTCTCAGAAAATGACACTTTATGTAATTTATATTACGTGACAATGGGGGAGCTGCTCGCATGTGACGTCACAAAACTGAAATTTTGAAAGTTCATAACTCCGCTATTCTTTGGTGGATTTTCGTCAAACGTTCATTAATCTGTTTCTCTCATTGTTCTGCTTTTATTAAAACTAAGTTGTCGTCGGGGTGAACCTTGCCTTTAAATACTACTCTGTAGCTCAGATATGAAAGTTTGACATTTTTTTTTTATTGAAGCTCCCCAATTTTATAGCGTACGACTTTAAACAACGCCACTGGGAGGTATCCTACGAAATTCGTAATTTATCTTTGACCCTCAAATCTCCATAAATTGTCCTTCTTTTCTATGCAAATGACATGTGCACGTTGGAAGAACTCATTGACCACCAATAGTCTAGTCAATGTAGCGTATATAAGGGGGTAACCCACCACTAATTGCAAAAGAATTGTTTAAACTGCCATGACTATCAGTAAGGTCTCCTAATCACCATACTAAAAATCCCCCCAAATCCAAGCATGGGAAAGTGGTCTAATTTGCATAATATGCAAATTAGCTTTCACAGTACAAAAAAGTGATATTTTCACCAAAATTTGCAGCATTAAAAGATTTTTTTGTCAAAACACATCTTTTTAACACCAAAGAACACAGTAGATACATTAATAAGTAAACAAATGTAGTTTAATTAGCATAATATGCAAATTAGTTTCAATGTTAAAGGAAAATTATATTTTTACATTTACTTTGCATGTACCCACCGGATTAAAACAAGAAATGTGTTTAAAGTCATGTTCACAATATCAACGAACTCAATGGATACATTAGAGTGATATTCATTGCAATATTCCATATTCATTGTAATGTTAATTCCTTTATATTTTATATAAATCATGATATTGTGAACGTACATGAATTACAAACTGGAGTTTGCTTTTTATGTACATGTATGTATGTATGAAATCATTTTATGTATTTGGAATAAGTAAATACAGTGTACTCGAATACCCAAATATCATGAAATATTTTGCAGAATAATTCAGATGACTTTCACATTAGGAAAATATTCACAATTGTATCTCTATTGTCCACCTTACACCAAATCAAACAATTTAAATATTCAAGCTTACGTTGATGCTGGTATAAGACAACTAGGCAAATCGTTAGGAAAACAATTTACATAATATGCAAATAAGCTTCCCGTACTGAAAGATTACAAATTCGAAGTCTATGTATTTTTCATGTGAGTGATTACGTGTTTTAAAGAAGAAACTAATCAGTCACACTGGCATCCACGACAGTTGTTGTTATTGCTAAAGATCCAGGCCATGTAGCTCCACACGTGCCTTTCCAACGAATAAGAGTTGTCTCCACCCGAGAAGAGCAGGAACACTCAGAAACCTTGTTTAAATACAAAGTTTGCAGTCACCCTACAACCTTATTTGATAATGTTGGGATTTCCTACAGAGCCAAACAAGGCGTAATTTGGCAGGTGATGCTCTTTGGGAGATCATAAAACAATTTCAGTCAGACCCAAAGACAATGATTTACATTACATATGTTTGATAGTAGTGCACTTTTACAACGTCTACTGTAGACAAAAGGTCGGTGCTTCAAAAGGATATGCAACATGATTGTATGCCACATAATTATGTGATAAATTCATATGGAAAGGCTACCATTGTCTTTGATGAGAATGTAGATGGGCCTACCATCAAAGATGCTTCCATCAGTAGATGCACAGGTACATCAATAGGACCAACTAAGAGAAGCAACTTCTATGAAGCACAAGAAAACAAACGTTTATTGATATATTTAGTCCTTTCCTTGAGAGGGCCAGCCTTGCACAATGATTCGTGCCAAAGGAGATGCAGATGTCCTGATCATCAAAACAGCAATACAATCGGCGCAGGTCGTCAACACCATTAGATTGCACAGATCTGTTAGTCCACTAGTGCTACAATGGAGAGGTAGTTGAAAAGAACTTGTTCTTCAAACATGTATAAAACATCTTCAATAATGGTAAATTACTACCAGTGCACATGAATCTTCCCGCTGTACCAGAGAGCTTGATGAGGATGTTTACATGTAATTGTAGCAAGAGCAGATGCACCTCCAAGAGAATTTCTGTTGACTGTTCCTTGATGTGTGGAGTGAATAAGGGTGTACGTTGTTCTAATTCATTTCGGCTAGAGGAAGATGACAAGGATGATGAATGATGTTTCTTCCCTGCAAATGTCTCATGGACACCAAATAGATTTCAAAAAGCAATGAAATATAATATTCAAAGGCTCTTTAATTTCTAATCAGCATCGACATACAACGTGAGCTACTCTTTCTTCATAACCTGCTTTTGTTTTTCCATGGGCGATGTCGTACCTCCAATAAGAGTGCACGGCTAGAAAATTATGATTGGTGGTTGATAACCTGCTTTACTTGAGCACTTGTGATAATGACCTGGCTGGAATTGTTCCTTACATTGCCAGATAACAGTGAAGTAAGATTAGGTGCTGTCATTTTCTATAACGATTTACTTGTAGTTCTGGCCTTGGGTTCTGGTTCTGGTCAAAGGAAATCCACGGTTTGTATGTTAGCCTATAATTCAAGATATGATTCGAAAATCATCACTGGAGAATGCCTGTATTCAATAGTTGGAATCCTCGCTCACTCACACCCTACCTGCCTACATGTAACATTGACTTTATCCACAAAATAGATTCATGCAGCTCTATCTATCCTAGGATCAAGAAGTAAGATTGAAAGGTAAATTTCCCCTCTTCAACAAAGAGAGCACCTACTGCTTCAACTAGTTACAAAATACACACAATATCACACCCTTCAAACTTGAAGGTGATGCCTCCTCCTTTACACCAGATAAGAAAAACATCCGGCTCTAGTCTCAATACCAAGTCGCGCTCTCAGAGATTCCTTTTCTACTGGCAGGAGCTTAATCCACACTACATTCTATATTTTGATCAATTTACCAGATACAAGAGATGGAGAAATTGAAGACACTAGTGCTCAGTTCTGAAAAAGACATGGACAGTGCCGTAGTGCTCGTACTCACGTATTACAACCGTTGTCTGAGTACTCGTACTCGAACTACCTTGTTTGTACTCGGGCGATAAAATACTTGGAACTCCACATCTAGTGTACTAGAGCATCATTCTATACATCTTTTTGTACTAGAAAAAAACAACATTTGACTACAATTTTATAATCATCTGGTATTTTTCATTAGTACGTCATGAAGTATTTGTTCACCATAGTCAGAAAGATACCATGTTATTGCATTTTTTCCTATTTGTCATGTCATTATGTTGAACTACCGCATATCAGGAAAATGCGTGAAAATCATGTGACAGTACTGATTCTTTTTATGAGAATCCAATAATATATGTAATTAACAACTTGCATAGACAACACTGATGCAAAGATCACTGATCTAGGTCATCAAGCACTGCCAACTGATTTGCTTCACACATGCATAAAATATGAAATTTAGACTTTATCAAATACCGAAACTAATTTGCATATTATGCAAATATTGACTAAGTGTACCTGCAAATAATCCGTCTTGTTCACTGACCAGGAAAACCTGGCTTTAGACTCTGGATTGTTTCCATAGGGTACCTAATTGCAATGGCATAGTGAAAATCTGAATTTTGTGTAATGACGGCAGTTAATTTGCATATACCATGCTAATAAAATCACATGTATTTATCTAGAAATAAGCTTATCGTGTTCCCTGGCTCTAAGAGCATATATTTTCACAGTCAATTTCTTTTAATCTGCAAATTTAGGTGCAAAATGTGGTAAAAATCTGATTTTTATTGTACAAGAAAAGCTAATTTGCATATTATGCAAATTACATTACTTTCCCATGCTGGGA
>JZLH01S0022751.1:0-10248 GCA_001188425.1 Eucidaris tribuloides | reverse complement strand
TATACACTGTACATTTAATACAGCATATACAATGCGAATTTAGTTTTTTGGCTGGGGTGGGGGGGTTTACGAGCAACATACCAACTTCCTATACAAAATATCTTTCAAATGACCCAATGCACCATCCCTGAAGTGGACGTAATCAAATTCCGAAATGTTTGATTTCACCCCTTCTAAGCCCCCACCCTATCAATTGGCATTTATCATGCGAATTCAACCGGGTCCCATGTGGTGCCCATATTCCATTGGCAACATGGGCGTCTCCCATGTGGGCTATCCATATGGTACCGAGATGGGTCAACATGGGGCCCAGATGCCCCATGTGGTACGAATATGCCGTTTGAACCATGGTGCCCACCTGGACCCCAGATGGGGATTTGGAGCCCATTTGGGTACCATATGGGCAGCCCATAAGGAAGCCCATAAGTGTTGTTCTGGGCTGATTTCTTGTCAAATCGCCCATATGGGACATAATGGGGACCATGTGTGTTGTTCTGGGCTGATTACTTGTCACTTTGTCCATATGGGATCTATATGGGACCCATGATGTGTTATTCTAGGCTTATTACTTGTCACATTGCCCACATGTTATCTATGTGGGACCCATATGTGTTGTTCGGGGCTGATTACTTGTCACATTGAGTGTATGGGATCTATGTGAGGACCATAATTATGTGTTGTTCTCAGCTGATTACTTATCAAATTGCCCATATGGAATCTATGTGGGGCTCATATGTGTTGATCTGGGATCTGGAGTGCATGTACTTTTGATGTGGGGCATACGGGTCCCAGCCAGCCTAATTGAAACCCAGATGGGCCCCACTATGGTTTTCTGCTACCTGCGAAAATATATAAATCTTTGGTATTCAATACACGTAAATAAACGGCAAGATTTAAAAATAAATTAAACACACGGTGTCAACTGACACACTTTACAGTTTACAACACTACAAGTACGGTAGTTACTGTTAAAGGTAAATGACATGATTGAGGGTAGTCTTCAACTTGGGCTGAAACTACTCTAGAATTAAGTAAACTATGCAAGGATTCTCCTGTGAAAATCTTGTAGTCAAACGTTGACTCATTCTAAAATAAATAATGTCAATATCACTCGTGGCACGGAAACCTGCTGTGTGGCTCTCTATGGGGCTTATTTTTATCACCCCCGGATAAAATTAAGATACTCATATGTTTATGCTTGATTCTCCTTAGGTAAACATTTTACAGACAGATCCTTCTACCTGGGAGATCCACTCCTGCTAGTGTATAGTTGGTATATATTTCAACTCATTTGGTTCTTGAGGCATTTTGCAAGTGTTCCCAATCATGTCACTAACCTTTAAGGACCAAACAAATACGTTTCTAAACAAATTTTGAAATAATTACCTTAAAAAAATCTAGACAAATTCTTTAATTCTTTGATGTTCTTACTACTACACAACTGATGGAATTGATAATGTTAGGACGGGCGAGAAATACTTCTTACTATACCACCTACGCGTTTCAGTAAAAAAAAAATGGACAAACTAACAGATAATGAAATTCATCCCCCTGAACCTGCAAATTACACAAAGTACTTGTAATTCTTGTGCTTGATCAGAATATCGACAGTTAGCAATGGATAGCTTATGATTACCGCAGCGAAATTTACAAAGAGTTATGCTATCTCCTAGATCCAATTTAACAAATAATTTTCCAGGCAAACCTCTTGTTTAAAGCATAAACGGTTTCTATTAACATCAGCACTCCAATTTTGCTTATATCCATATCATCCAACCTAAGAATCAAAGACAGTTTTACTCATTCTAAATTCAATGGGTTATCATCCAGCCATTAATTTGACATACCGCACTTGCCTAAGAAACTTTTAACTTTATTAATCCACATTGAAAGAGAGTTAGATTTTTCCCTTGACTAATCCTTGCCCAAAAATTAATCAAACACTTCTCTTTGTACTTGTTAAAGAAAACCGGCCCAATTCCCCATATAGCATACAATTTCCAGTACCACGGTTAAGCTTGAGTATACTTTTCATGAAACATTTCAATGCTATCAAGCTTACAAAACCCACAAATCTCACTACCATACAATAAAATCGGAACATAAACTGATAAAGCCGATCAAAAAAGGGTACATTGTATATTTAAAGGTAAGCATAACTTTTTCGCCTTACAGGTCAAATTAAACATAGCTCTTCTAGCCTGACAGACTTGTTTTTTGATACCCTGGTTAAAAGACCCGTTATAGTTGAACATAATTACAACATAACTATAATTATGAACAACATCAAGCTGACTTCCACCAAAAAGAAGAAAAACAGTATATTTACGAACCCTTTTCTTCTTGAAAAACAAAACCTTTTTGTCTTTTTGTAGTGGAGCTTACAAAGATCACAATACTGATGAACAGCAGATAAAGCAGTTTTCAATTCATCAGCTGACTCAGCCATAACTATCGTATCATCAGCATAGAGTAACGCATGAAGTCGTAGAAATATTTCCACTTTATCATTACTGAGATGATTTCTTATCTCAGATGCACACATATCAAGACCCTGATAATTTCTGCTTACAAAATATTCAAAATCATTTGAATATACTGCAAATAATAAAGGAAACAAGTTTTCGCCCTGCTTCACCCAAATATTACATGCAAAAAAGTTTTAAATGCCATAACGAAGTTTAACACATGATTTGGCATTTTAATACATGTTATTAACAACACGAATAACATTTCCATTTATTCCATTTGAAATCAAATTTGACCACAAACAGGACCGGTCAATGAGATCAAAAGCTTTTCTGTAGTCAATAAATTCCCCCCCCCCCCCGATGTAAATACAGATCAATAAGTCTATGTAAGTAAATATATGATCTAAGGTGGCTGCCCCCAAACCTAGCTTGCTCCCTTCCCATTACTCGAGTACAGTTTAAATATTCTGTGAGCCTGGCATTAATACAAGTAGTAAACAACTTCTCTAAGCAACTAATAAGCGTGATTTCCATATAATTGTTAGGGTCGTCTAGCGAACCTTTTTTTTATACAAAGGTTTGATCATCTCAAAACACCAAACTGAAGGGATCACACCAGTCAACAAAATAGTTTTAAACAACTTTACCATAAATAACACTAGTTCACTTGGACAAAATTTCGAAAACTCGTTTGAAAAAAGTGTCAATTCCACTAGCCTTATTATTACGCAAACTACCAGTATGTTTCAACACTTCCTCTTCAGTAAATTTCCTACACTCCTGCTCATATTTATGGAATATTTTGTTGATACTTAAGTTTTTTCTCCTATATCGTCCAAAATTTTCGAGATAAGTGTTTATTTCACAATAACGCAGTATGTGACGCAATTTTGAATTTCATGAGATGAATAAGGTAAAAACTAAAATACATTTAAGTGAAATAACAATTATACATTTATTTTTTTTACAAACCACCAAAAAATAATGAAAAGATATTAAATTAAAGTAATTAAAAAAATCGCAGAAAACTGATAAATTTTGATCTGTCATTTATTACTAAATGAACATCAGAATAGTGTCTGTTTCAAGTCTAATAACGCGCGTAACCACCACGTGACTCGACAACAACAGCAACACCGCCATTTATAAACACAGGTTTCAGTGTCGAGTCGGACGCTACAAAATGCTCAAAATTCCTGAAATACTTAGATTATAATTGTTTCACCCGGGGCGAACAAATACTAATCCCAGACGTACCGTTCACGGAAAAATGGCAACTTCTAAAATGTTTTTTAAGTATTCCATAATTATGAGCATGAGTGTATTAATATTCTCATTAAAAGAATACGTTTTAAGTGTACTATCAAAATCTGTATCAGGCTCAGTAGATGGACCACTAGGGTTAGTACTCAACTTCTCAAAATGCTCAAACGTGTCCAATGATATTTTACCTAATTTATCAGCAGAGTTGCTTGCCTTATTCAAAAAATCCCAATACTCTTTCGGTTTAGTAGATTTAAGATTGGGCATCCTATCATGTAACATTTTACTGCAACTTCTAAAAACTTTTCGAATAAATCTTATATTATGACTTGGCTTTACTTCGAAGTTCCGATCTAGCCTCTTCAGTATTCTCCCTTTTCAATCTAGGTATTATTTTGAAATATGCTTTCCTTTACATTTTACATGATTTATCAAACCAATGTTTATTTCGAGCACAAAATTAATATTCTTGTCAATTTTTCTTTCGATTTACGCACATCGTCTTTTGCACATGTGTGTGAATGCTAACTTTACGTGAAATGTATCAGAACCATAACTGTCCCGCCAAAAACCTTAAAAACAGCTTACCACAACATGGTGGTGGGCATGGTGGTGGACCTGGTGGAGGCATTTGAGCTTCACATCGATCAGTCTCATTTTGGTAACACACTGGAGCTTCACCAAACAAGGGCAACAAATAGTCACTTGTTTCGGTGACACATTTCCAACGAGGGTTTATAGTGTCCATTCGTATCAGGCTACCAAGTGTCACAAACAAGACCACTACCTGCAACTATAATAAATGAATAAGATGTATGTGATAATGAATACGCAAAAATAAATAAATCATAAAAATAAGTATAAACTAAGAAATAGAAATAAAAATAATTTAATTTATCACACTTCAAAAACGTTAAAGCAGTCCTGAGGAAAATTTGCTTTACCAATACGTATATTGGCAGCACCTGAGCTTTTAGTTTGTGACAAAAGCTTCACGCGAGGCGGACCAAAAAAATATGCGGTAAAACTTTTTCATCCGGCAATTTTAGTGCTTCACTGCTTTTCCTTAATTTAAATAGATGAAAATTTGCGTCATCAAATTGGATAATGTATTGAAAATAATAAGACTCACATATTTGATATGAAATTCAGGCTTATCTGAAAAATCTTATAAAAGGAACATGGCCCTGTGAATTTTGGTTGGGGTATACGCCTAAGGAAGGAGGTTACGATATATAGAGTACTAAGACACATTTCATCCATAAGAAAGTGAATTAAAGATATATCTGTTTTTACTGGATGTCAAAGTTACAAATAATACAAAGTAAGTACTTCAGATTGATTATTGGATTAGACATAAATACTCGACCATTTTACAAGGGTCGTGTGATTTCATCAACTATTGATATGTCACGTTGATTGGTAGCAGATGAAAGATTTACATTGTTTTCTGTATTTTGTTACAATAACACCAACAGCTTATGTGTGACATAAATATTAGTATACCTAGGACACACAGACAAGCTGCAGTGCTCTGTTCTGACCCTTAAGATCGGCTAACAAAGTAAAAAATTCGTGTGGTGTAATTGAACACATGTTTCAAAAGCTGAACACGGCACATGGAGACTTAAAACCTAAGTCACTTATTTAAAATCAGGGATTTGAAAAGACTTCTGTGTCATATTTGTTTCTGTGAGTTTTATCATAATTAGCAAGAACCCGGCTCTACATCTATCTAACCGCAAAAATATATTCATTTACAATATTCAAAAGCTGAATTTATTGCTCACTCATGGACTTCACATGTTTTAATTTCTTCTATTGTTAATGCTTTTGATAAAATTCGAAATTTGCTGAGCACAAGGTAACATTTATTACATTGTAATTAATAATGGTCCTCAATGATATTTGTATTTTTACTGTATTGCTAATAAATCTATAAACCCTATATACGTTTGACCGTGAATCTACATGTCACTCATAAAGTTAGTCAATAATTTGTTTAATTGATAAAATATGTAACAAAGAAGAAACAAGAAGAAATAATCATAGAATAAAATGATTATTGATTAGATGTTTTGATAGTAGGTTACTTCATCAGGTGCGGGCAAAGTAGATCAGCAATATACTTTTGAAAATGAAACTGATATACATTTTAAACAGATATGAACACATTTTTTTAACACAATAAATTGTGCATTTTCATGAATACGCCCACATTCAATTTCTATTTCAATTTATTCATTCATTGATTTCATAAAAATAACAATTATTACAACAAACAAAATGTGAAGGGGAATTCACAAAGAAAGCGAGTTTCTTGTTTGTGCCGTGATTATACAGGTTAAATAATGAAATACACACAACTATTCTCTTAAACGAAATTGAAGGGAAAAGTAAAATAGCACACAAATATAAAACAAACACATACATACACGAATCAATAATGATATTAAATTCAATATTCAAAACCTGGATAGGTAAGTCATATGCTGGGTAAAATTGGTAGGAATAATTGATAAAATGTTGTTTAAATTGAGATTTGTTATTGTATTTAATTTTTCAGAGATGGGCTAAGATTTTCCATAGTTAGTACCTTTATATAAAATAAAATTATTTTGTTTCAAAGATAAACGGCAATATGGCAAGACAGCATTTTGTTTATTTATAGGAAAACAATCATCAAATATTTCAGGTAAAATAGCAGGTTTGTTAAAAAAGAGACTGATTTTAAGTGATAACCGTAAATAGTTCAAGTATTTCCAGCTTGAAATAAGATAAAGTGAAATTAGAATATCATAGACGTATGTATCCATAGCAATTCAATTCACATTGTGATTAATCCGTTTATTTTTTTTTTATACTGTATTAACTGTTTTGTATGATATATATTGGTAAATATAATGTATAATATGATTTTGTCCTGTAATTTATTTGACTGGAATATCTCCAGGGCTTTATGTAACCTTTCATTTGAATCATTGAAATGAAAGGATTGTAAAACAAATAAAAGAGAGGAATACTTCTATTTTAGGAAAAAATATGAAGACACACACAAATAAACACACATATACATGTAATGTATATATGTAGATATGTATATATATATGTATATATTCACATATGTATATATATACACACATATATATATGTATATATATACATATAGTATATATATATTTATTTATTTATACATGTCCATACTATGCACAACATGTATGTAGCCACATACTAGCACACACAGACACTTACATATGCATGCTTATGTATTCATACAACCAACTGTAACGTCGAAAATATTTCTAATATCAGCTGCTTGCATGATACTCATGATAATGTTTCGGTGTCAGCCCAGGTGATTGAAATTGACACCATGACAAAAATACCCATCCCCCACACAAACACATGCTAATATTGCGCGTGTGTATACGGTGAAATATGGCTACTACACCAATGCATGTATAAACGAAACATGGAACATTAATGTTATTACTTACCGTTTTTGGCACGGTAGCCATGTCGTAAATGCAACTCTGTCAAAAATACGTTTGATATCAGTTAGTATTATGCCACTTGTGTGTAAATTCCAGTTGTATAGAGAACAGTAAAGAGGATGCTAATCCAAATAGAAGCACCTGCTTGTCAACTCTACCACTCTAGAGAAAACATAACAATCTTCAGGCGAGGCACATTTTACCTTGGCCTTGTTTCAGTGTGTTGGCTCTATACGACTCTACGTAACATCATAGATTTTAAGTGGGGGCTGTTAACTTCCGTCTTTATCACATATTATCCATCATCAAAGGGTTATTCCTGTTCAACAGCCTTTCATGGATCGGTGATCATCGACAATGCATTTGGATTTTCCCTGTATCCATTATTTCATATAGTTGATTGTGTTTGCGTATGAGGTAGCTATGTTATCTGCATGGAGGTGACAGCGGTGAGGTGGGGGTAGGCCAGAGGCATCGATCCTGGGGGGGGGGGACAGGGGGGCGATCGCCCCACCAATGAAAATATGGGGGGGGGTGGGCAAACATATTGATTTGCCCCCCCCCAAAAAAAAAATAATTTAACATCTTGAAAAATTCATATGATATGCAAATATATGTTCTAAAAAGCATTGGAAAGCAGTATGAAACCATCAAACATGGCATAAAAAGTAAACAGACAAAATTGTCAATTTTTCGGCGCGCTTTGTGCGCACAATTCTGCATTACAGTTTTACATTACGCGTAGAACGCGCCGAAAATTTTGGACATTTTTCACTTTTGCCCCCCCCCCATCCGAAACATGGATCGACGCCCCTAGGGAAGGCGATAAAACGAAATGCTGTAAAAGATATGGGACAAGAGTCGGATCTTTCTGTCACCTTTGGTCGTTCGAATTCATTTTAAATGGCCGATCAACCTTTCTTTCAGGTGAAAATTTGACAACTTATGATAGTAATTACCCCCAAACATCGCAATCCACAGTAGCAGCAGCGACAGCAGCATCAGTACTAATCTCCACCACCACTATCTCCACCACAACCATCACCACATGCAACAACAACACACGCCATGACATGAGAAAATATTCTCGACATTTTCCGGGCGAGAAGAGGGGAGACTGTTCACTAAATTTTCAGATCTCTTCTCAATGTTAATATGGAACGTCACGTTAGACCGGGCCTCCATGATTCAAGTACGTTATAACCAAAAACAAACCCTATGTTAAAATAACGACACACCACTTCCTCATACACACACAACACATAGACATAGACATAGACATACACACACATAGACATACACATACACATACACATACACATACACATACACATACACATACACATACACATACACATACACATAACATAGGCACAGTCATCTACCTTCCCTCAATTACACGCACTCTATTCATATACACGCATGCAGACATTCGATACGTTTATGAACACACACATACATACATACATACATACATACATACATACATACATACATACATACACACATACATACATACGCCCGCATATTCACACACAGACACACACCATACATATACATTCACGCTCATACACACATCCAGACAGACAGACACAACACATAGACTGGCACATCCACACCCACATACACATAGGCACAGTAATCTACCATATTACACGCACTCTTTGCATATACACGCATGCAAACATTCGATACGTTTATACACACACACACACACACACACACACACACACACACACACACACACACACACACACACACACACACACACACACACACACACACACACACACACACACACACTATACTACTACTTAACAACAGAAAACGCTCCTCTTTTGCGCAGAGAAATACGAGGTTATAATACGCACTGGTCATGCATTAGTGCTCTCTCGCCGCACTGTAGGAGCATGTCTATTGTTTACATTCATGCTCGAACGCATTTGATTTTTACATTTTTAGAATCCTCAGACTTCCCACTACAAACACTTATCATTCATATATTTATAGATAGCGCATTTTCAATTTATGAAGCGGCAAAGTCAGAAAAAAAATGAGAAAAACGGGGATCTTCCACGAGATTTTTTTTTTGACCAAACTGGAAGTCTTTAGACTCAATTCCGCGGGTCATAACATTGACTTCGGTCACATATTTTGATCTAACCTTAAAGAGAAACCTTTGATTATCATAAATCTCGTGTCAATAGTATATCAAGCTTGTAGATTTGTTACAATGACAAAAAAGTGCCAAAAACGACGGTTTTAGTTCCAGTTTACCATTGTGTTTGAAAACTCTAGACCATGAAGAAAGTAAAAGATCGCTTAGAACTTATCGTTGCTCTCATTCCACTATTGAATTCTTTCGCTCATACTCTTTAAATAAATATATACATACACACACACACACATATATATATATATATACATGAACTTCCTTGAAAAAAACGAGCTAAATCAATTTTCACAAAACTGAATTGTAAACATCAGCACAGATACAACCTACTTATCTAGCAATAATATAACATTTGAAGCCAATTTATACAAGGAAGTATAGGAAACGCCTCTTGTCTTATTTTGGCGCGTGTCCAAACTTGGGCAAAGAAAAGAATTTTCTCCGTAGTTACTAATGTGGATTTAGCCTATTTTGCAATCTGAATGTTCATACAAACATATAGCCCTATAACACAAAGGAAGCTTGAAGACAAAAAAAAAAAATACCGCTATTACATTCTATTGCATGTAACATGGAAGAACGGAGATTGAACTTAGGACACTGGGTGTCATGGCTCTTAAATGTTATGAGGACCAACTTGGATTCAGATTTGGCATGGTCAATACAGTAATGCAAATTGGTGAGAAGCTATCTCAACACATGCACACACACACACACACACACACACACACACACACACACACACACACACACACACACACACACACACACACACACACACACACACACACACACACACACACACACACACACACACACACACACACACACACACACACACACACAC
>JZLH01S0022750.1:0-14520 GCA_001188425.1 Eucidaris tribuloides | reverse complement strand
CAACTTTCAAATAAATAGTGATATTATGCCAACAATTTATTAATCAAAAAGTTTCTTATACTTCTTTTTAAAATTAGAAATAGTTGTGACACTGTTTAAATTCATCACATAAGTTATTCCAAATCGCTGGACCTCTGCTCTAACTTATTTGTGACTGAGAAATTATAACGATGAATGGGAACATATAATTTATGACTATTTCTGGTTTCATACTTTATTTACGTCTCTATGTACATAAAATATTCTTTAAAAAGGTCAGGTAAAATTTCTTTACAAAATGAGTACATAAAAATTGCAACTTGTAAATTATTTATATTATATATGCTCTATATTTTTCAATTTAAAAATAGATTTTGTGTATGAGCTAAAATAATGAGAATTAGTTATTGCAGCGTACCTGCACGCTTTTGTAGCAAAAATAGTTTATGTATAAAATAAGATGCACAACTGCCTCCAAACAATATTGCAATATGTTAAATGTGATAAAAATCAAACTATTGTATATGATTAACCAATATTTTTAATGGTAAAAAGTACTTCAAGTTGTTCAATATCCGATGGATTTTGAAATTTTAATAGATATATGATCAATAAGTTCTTTCCAATTCAAGTTTTCGTTTTCATCAACTATTATACCAAGGAATTTCGTGCTTTTTGCTCTTGTTATTGGAACGTTATTTACTTGTATATTTATTACAGTTTCATCATTATGATTTATAAATGCATAATATTACTTGAGGAGATAGATATTGGGGGAAAACACAGCCTATTCGATTTCAGAAGAAACTAAGAATATGATAGGAGAGAGAGGAGGGGGGGGGGGTGCACCGAGCAAATGGTCCAATAAGGAGATACTGATACTGTGCACAATTCATTTCATGGTATAATGGCGTAATTGCATGGCCGGAAACATTTGAACCAAGTAGCAGTTTGACAGTTTCCTGAAGTACGGGTACCTCGAAGCGGATCTTCACTTGTCACCGCAATCATGATGATCAAAATTCAGACTGAGAGCCAAGTTGTTATAGGAACAACCTTAATATTATAAAGGGTATGCATGACATTTGAATATGCTAATAAATCGGTCTATTGGTTTGCAACATGCAATATCGCCAATACCCATAGGCCTATCTCCTAGTAAACGATTCTTTTGCGTCTTCCCCTAAAATTGACTAAGCGTGGTGGATCGTGCACGATATTTTCAATCTTCCCTATCGTATCTAGAGCCTTTCTGAAGCGTCTAAGTTTTTCCACCATCTCCTTGGTGGCTACATTTTGAACATGCTCAAAATCTCCGTTACGTAAGCGCAGAGGTGCCAAAGCGTACGACAATCGGCTCAAGGGACATTTGTACTTCCAACGTGGCAGCAGCGTCTAAAGCATATTATAAGCGTATTGAAAGCGAGTGCCATTTTCAGGCCCATTCCTGAGACAATTATTACTACAAAACTTCTGTTTACAACGCAATCACCTCACTATCTACCACTGAATTAGTGGTATAGTTCAGTGCGCTCGACTAGCTTCAAACCGCTTCCGCCACGACGCTACCATTAAATGTTTGGGCGGCTTTTGCCGCGCTCTCACCCCTTTGCAGGCGTTCGCGCTGTGATTCTGCTAGTGTTCTTCTTATCCCTCTGTCCTCATATTCAACGTGTAACTGTTGTTGCTGTAGAATACTCAGCTGTGAGTGGTGGCGACCATATTCTGGACATCCTTCCTGGTGGGAAACTGACATTCGAAATAAGCTCACTAGCTACTTTTTTATATCTCCTCCAGAAAAGTGAAGAAGAAAAATAATCATTACCTGTGTTCAATGTAATTGTATGAGTGTGCAGAGATGCAACATTACGCATAAAGGGTTAATGCATTAAAATTTGCATTATTGGTGATGAGTTTCCTTTATTGATTCACGCGAATAAATGGAAATCTTGGCTTGTACAAAACACTAAAAGGGTCACTGCGAAACCTGGCTTCTGTACAATAATGACACATCGGGTTAGACAATTATATAGACCGATATATTCAACGTCTGAGGATGTCCGAACTCACTACATGTATACATCCTCTGCCCTGCCGAGTAGCGGAAAACACTGTCTTTCTTGATATCCTTCTTGCAAGCCCATGAAACTGTACGTGAAATTCTTACTCTTCTCAAACAAAACTGGAGAAAATATCAAATTGATGACTTCTTTATAGTGCAGCTTTTGAAGGAAAAAAATGAACGATGTTTGTTGAAGCAAATATTATGGGGGAGTCTAAATATTATACAGTCTTAATACGAACTCGGTTTTTATACAACCAGGAGGAAAACTGTGGGTGCCAAATTTCATCTTAAACCCCCTTCATATCAAAACACCAGATCGCAGCCCGGTGCTGCTCCAGTGCTGCTCCGGCTCGGCATTCCTTCTTAAACCCCTTCATATTGACCCGATTTTCAACGAAAGTATCTGAAATCATTACCCTAACCATAGAACTTATCTATAACTCCAACATCAAGTTCATGAACTGATGATATCACGGCCCGTATTTTCAATCGTGTTTTTGTACTCGGATCACACTATCGTCTGGCAAGAGAATATCATTGTGAGATATCAACAATTAAGCAGTCAAGTACGTAGGCCTACTGACCAATTAATAAGCGATTGATTGGATTGATTGTGAAATTTGCGTGAACCGCTTGTTGAGGAAATTCGGCCACACATAATGGCGCGAACTCGCGTGTAAACCATGGAAACCACAGTGGATACACCGCTGAGGTACTCTCAAGTATGAAAGGTATCATAATTCGGTCCGCAGTATATGCGTATCAACTTACACCAGAATTACTCCGGAGTAACTCCACTTCGCCTTCAGTATGAAAGTGGTATCAGTCATGCACAGTGAACTTTAATGGGGTGTAGATCCGGAGCTGATGCGGTGCTGAGACGGAGACAGATGTCAATGTGAAGGGGCTATTTTTTGCATCTGGTCATTTTCAAACGTGAGTGACACGACAATTTGAGAGTCTTAAAGGCTCATATCTTCCCACTTGGAGGTTATGAATTGATGATGACTATCATATTAGGTATAATATAGGACTGGCATGTGTCATTACCAGTTGGATTTGAATTCTATTGGTCAACTATGATTAAAAAACGGTGCGTGAGTGACACGACAAATTTTGGACATGGGTGTCTGACCATTATCGGTAATGGTTGGATTCGTACCAAAGTAGTTCTCCAAGAGTACCATGAGTCCTAGAACATGCGTGTAAATAGAGTACCTATGTAACGTATGTAGTCACAATCAATCATTCCCTCTCTTTGGCAAATGGTCCCCCTTACATGCCGTGAGTGACACGACAAAATGCAAAAATACCCACATTAACATTAATTACCCTTGTACTAAATTCACTGTGTTACAACATATAATAAATTATTTCATGTAATTTTCATGGAAAACTATCATCTAAGATATCTAGTTTCAAAAAAATATTGAAGCCTATTGATTTCTTGCAAGTTTTAATTTTCATCCTCATGTCCACTTTTGTTTGAAAATGGCCATTGGTTATGACGCAAAATTGCAATATCAAGTGCGCCTTGCTCACAACACCGATGTGTCTTGTGACGACAATGTGACTTTAAAGTAAATTTCCAATTAACCAAATCACTAGAAACCTCATCACAAACATATTTCCATGATACATTACTTTTCAATATCCAATTCATTCACATTGCAAACACAAACTACATTCGACAAGCACGATTGGGTCACTAATCATAAACTCAAACCGTCTAGATAAGAAAGACATGCCGCCATTTTAATCAAAACTTTCATACGAAAGTCATGCTGATATTTTTTATCAAACTACTACGTTGCACTTGGCATTCGACAAAATGTTCGAAGATGAAAGCAGAAGAAGTGACATAAACCAGCCTAATATTCAACTCACAATGTAATCTTATTTAGCGGCATTTTTCAACTTGCCTACTCCTATTGAGACCGCAAGTTATGAAATATGTCCGTATTCTATAACTTCGTCATGTTTTCCCTTCCGTATTTGCGAACACCACAACCCACTGATAGCCAAATAACAAATCAAATTATGTAGATTCACGCGGAAAGGTCAATGTGATATTGATACTCGAACTTGATTTTTAACCCGTTGAAAACGATCTTATTTCGTTAACTATTACACAGCTGAAAGAGCAAATATGTGCCACACAATATACACAATGTCCAAAGAGCTGTAATTTTCTGGTAACACGGATTCCCCATAGACTGCAGCCCACCGTTAAAGTCATCGCATAACAATATTTCCATTATTTTATATAAAAAAAAAAATGTGAGCTTCATGATTCCCCATGCTACTACGTCTTTGATAAGGTCTAAAATAAAGACCTGAAAATTTTACCGTTTAAAATGATCATAAAGTGCTTAAAAAAAGTTTTTAAAAAATCATTGAGGGACTATTTCACTTTCACCCCATAAACTGCTGTGTTGCAGAATTTTCATCGGCCGAGAATAATTCATGTGCCAATTTTATCTGTACATATTTTACAAGTGACCGCATAACTGTCTAAACTTTAATGTTCTATAGGGTGTTTATTTGTCCATTTAAACACTGTCAGATATGTCAGATAGCAAATTTTCACATTTTTCAAAACGGGTCTTTTGCAATGTTAGTGTCTTTAAGATGGAGCGTTTTAATGTAATCCAGAAACGTGGTTTACATTTTAAAATAGATTAATGTGTAATATTTTCAGAAATGATAAAAAGTATTGTTCATTGTTCATCAAACAAACTGGTCAGTAAGACACACCTTTCTCCTTAAAGGGGGAGTTATGTTGTATAATGTATCATTTTAATGTAAGGCTAATTCTATATCCAAATCAATGTTATTATTCTTTTCACCGTATACAAGCACAAAATTCATGCCATTTGGGTTCCTTCAACTTTTGAAACTGTCAGTGTCATCCTTCAGGCAATGAGAACAGAGGCGCCCCCCATGAAAATATTGGGGGGGGGGGGGCAAACATCGATTTGCCCCCCAATAATGTTGACAACTTGAAAAATTCATAATATGAAATACAAGGATATGTTTAAAAAAAACAATGGAAAGCACTATAACACCATTAAACTTAGCCTAAAAATACCATCAAATACACGAGATTGTCAAATTTTCGGCGCTTTTGCGAGCAACCGAAATTTTTTACCTTTTTTTTCACTTTTGCCCCCCCCCCATCCGAAACACGGATCGACGCCCCTGAATGAGAATGACGTACCTATATGATTATTTCTTAGTCTATCGATCCATTCCTGTATGCTCATTCTAAATTGATATCCATCTGACATTGATAAAAACAAAATGCCTAATGGCAGGGCGTCTCAGAAAATTACTATCTAAGAACGTTTGGAAAAGTATTGGTGCTAGGGGGTATAAACTCCGTTTTAGTGGAATTATTATCGTAACCGTTAGGCATTTATTTGAATTATAGTATTTTCTCCTGGACACAAATTCTATTGGTCTTTTGTCTATTGGTCAATGCTATTGGAGCTTTACACTTACAGTACATGTGTGCTCATTATGAGCAACGTTTATTTATAATGTACAATTATGTACCAATACATTCATGAAAATTACAAATTGTATAGATATGTCTCATGCAGATTATTATTCATAGACCTATACAAGAAATACAACTACTGAACTGACTTAATTCAGTGAGTTTTACACAAAGTTTAAACATGGACCAACAACGTTCTAAATGACTGTTACTCTTTGGTACATTTTTCAAATTCTATGTAAATTTCATAAACATGTCCTCCATAAATAGCCCGAGGCCATAAGCGATATTTGCAGTGTTTGCGAGGAAAGGTGCAAGTGAGATTATTTGTATTTAAAAACAAATATCACTTAGGTACACAGTTTGATGATATTCGTTAACTTATCTTTTTTTTTTCTACCGTGCATAGTTATCCTTCAAAGTACGCATCTCTCACAAAACGTGACTTGACTGAAATTGAGTCGTGATCTTCAGTTTACTATTTATCATTCGTTTCACTCAAAGTAACCTTCAGGCTTCATCTAATCAAGTCTTCATATCTGCTTGATAGTCTGCAATTACAAACGTGTGGTTCCCAATGACATGTTTTCTATCTGTGTTGTACAAAGACTGGACGTGATGATATTACAGCAAAATAAAATGTTTGGGATGATATTCCGGAAATTAAAAAAAGAATCAATTCATCTGATGGTTTCTGTAATTAAATGGTTGTGTTCCTGATTTGCAGCCCCGACACCGTTTTCCAGCCAAAGAAAAATACATAACGAGAACCGATAACGGACGGACGGACAACCCGTAAAAATAATTCCCCCGGCAACTTCGTTGCGGAGGCATAAAAACACATAATTCAAAATTTGTGATTTATACGTCCACTAGTTTTTGCAATGTTGAACAGTTAAATGCGTTTATGGACCGTTTGGTCAAGTGGTGTGTGTGCTGGGATTCCAGATGTCAGCTGTAGTTTTCACCTGACGAATTCGACAACGTCCACCCGGCCGTTCTAGGGCATCGCCTCCCCCACCCCATTTTATAGTCCTAAACAATTACCCCCTGGTCAATTACCCAAAGACATGTATTCCACCGAGATAACTACTCCTCAGGATAATTACCCCCAGATTAATAATGACCCTCCACAAGAACCAGGGTTGGGCTCAATTACTTCCTTCAATTACAATTACAATTACAATTACAATTACAATTACAATTACGTGCCTGCCAAAATGTTCAATTACAATTACTTTTCAATTAAATTACGTTTTTTCGATTACAATTACCAATTACTTTTGTTAATTGCAATTACAATTACAATTACTTTCTATATATTCGAGCTATATGTACGCGTATGGAGCTAGGTGATATTCTCGTCTCTCATTTATACCCTGTCCACATGTGTACATGTATACCAATTTGTTTTGAATGCATTTGAAAGCAAGACAAGAGGTTATGGGTCAAGAATAGTGGTGAGGTGTTTAAGTGGGAGTACACAGGATCAGATTAATAGAATGAGTAAGTAATTGAGAGTAATTATGCTCAATTACATTTTATTTTCAATTACAATTACAATTACTTTCCTTTCAAATATTTCAATTACAATTACAATTACTCGAAAAAATGTAATTAATTACGTAATTAACCCTGACAAGAACCCTTTTGGTAATTGTCTTAAGGGCAATTCCCCCCCCCCTCCCCTTCACCACCGAATGATCCTTTCGGTTATTGTCCTAGTGGTAAGTTTCGAGGGGGTAATTTTCCGGGTGGTAATTATCGCGGGTAATTGTTCAGGGGGTAAATGCCCGGATGTGCGTCCAGTGTCCTCTTCTGATTCACAGATGACACTCAGCACTGGGGCCTACTTCACTGGTTTGAGTTTCTGACCTGGTAAGCTTTTGTTGGAATGCATTGATTTTTTCCTTTGCAGAAGATACACGTATTATGTCATGGCAATGAGACTAGTGTAATGGCCAGGTCGTGTAAAATTCAGATTCAAAGAGCGTCGCACGATGTTTCAGCTTCAAGGCTTGAAAGGTTAGTGACATGATTGGAAACACTTGAAAATACCTCAAGAACCAAATGAGTTGAAATATATACCAACTATACACCAGCTAGAGTGGATTTTCCAGCTGGAAGGATTTGTCTCTAATTTGTTTACGTAAGAATAATCAAGCATGAACATACTAATATTTTAATTCTATCGGGGCACGATATAAATAAGACCCATAGAGAGCCACACAGCAGGTTCGCCTGCCACCAGGAATATTGACATTAGTTTTATTTTAGAATGAGTCAACGTTTGACTACAAGATTTTCACAGGAGAATCCTTGCATAGTTTTCTTGATTCTAGAGTAGTTTCAGCCCAATTTGAGGACTACCTCCAATCATGTCACTTACCTTTAAGAGTGGCGAAGAGTTATGTTGATCCAGGTACATTACTGATGATTTTAGTTTAAATGCTCTGAGCCCTTTTTGGGGTGTGCACATCAACAAACTGATCATCCTTGACCATATGACACTACGGAATATTTTCACATACCTTCATGTACTTCATGTACCATGGTTCATCCATGTTTACTCCACGAAAAAATCTTTCAGCGACAGTTTCATAAGTGCTTTTCGGTCTGTCAATCACCGGAGAGGTCACATACCCAGACATGATGGCCTAATCTAAGGTCAAATAACCGATTTGCAAGGACGAAAGAAAAGTAATATCCCTCTTACGGGTCAACCTGGTAGCTCGTTACGGTAATTGTGAAACATGCTTCCCAGTTTATCTTCGAATTAAAGTTTTATGTGTTCTGTTTTTCTGGGCTGGCCAATTCGGCTACGACACCGGTAAAAGGATACCACACCCCTGTAGAAATGTTCTGCACAAAAACTTGTCTCAATTTATGAATGTTTCACTTCTCCTGATAAGAGTTGACGAGAGCAGGACAGCAAATTGCAGTCGGGCATTTGACTAGAACCGTTAAAGGCATCCAATAACAACGTTTAATTCACATCGTTCCTCACAATGTTTTAATAATGTCAGAGACGCTAATACTAATAGTGTTAGTGTCTCTGACATTATTACTGAAATGATGAGGTCGTCAAAGCAACATCCGCAGACAGCTTTAAAAATGCGCTAACATCCCAGCGGCCAGCTGCAGCGGTAGCACACAATGATGCAATCAAGATAGCGAAATTTAGAGAAATGCACCCATGACTATCGAAGAAGCATGGAACTACCTCCATGAAAGAAGCAGACATTTAAAAAGTATATACGATAATTCAATGCAATATGTACGTACGGTATACAGGGGAAATCTTTATAAGTGACTGCATGCGCTTATCCATACCTGTTTTCCACCGCATGCTTGAGTCGTGTGTAACATTTATCCATACGTATACTGGGTAGCAAATCTCTGTAATATTTTGTATTCCACCAAAAGCATCAGGATGATACTTTAATTCTGTGGCACATCTCCAGTCAAAATTCCCAAGAGGAATATTCAGGAAGAAGCACATCCAAGATCCGAGATCCCACTATAATTTATTTTCTCCTCCAACTAGTGCACAAATTCAAGACAATAATCCTCTCAGCCTTGTTATACACTCCAGTCAGTGTAAAATACTAGTATAGACCTAGGTTTTAACTACTTTTTTCATTAGCCATTTTGAAATGACATAAATCCCGTCATTTCCCATTAACGTTTCTCTACATGAAATTAGAACATAATGTATCATGGCTTATCATACTCACGTCAAACTAAACCCCACTCCGCTCCACTATACCACGAGGATGCCGCGAATAGTTCAGCCACCTGCTTCCAGCTGACGTGGTATCGACGGAAAGGTCGTCGGTCGTAAGGTTCGGTAGACGAGATGTTCGTCTTGAAACAAAACAGTGAGATTCACGAATTTAATTAAGCTATCAGACGACAATAATAACTCACCAACATAATCACTTGCTGTTTCTATATGTTGAAGCGAAGACTATACAGGGGTTTTCCTCAGACGGTATGGTAGAGGAGTATGTTACCTTGTCGATGGGGGTCACAGTCGTGTAAAGGTCTGACGTTGCACCGGAACAGCGTCACACAGCGAGACCGATCGTCTGCAAATAACATTAATTTGTGTCTGTTCATTCACAGTTCGCTGTTCGCGATGTGAATTCCAGACATACGCAGTATGCTGAATTGGTCCCCACCCCTCTTTCTCTTTCCGAATCAATGGAAGATGATTTCGAAGAAATTTCTAAGAAAATTATTGCGGTTGCGCGTGGTAAAATGCAATCTGCACTGCAGTGAAAGTATTGGCATGATAGTGCACCCTTTTCGAATTTTAACTGAAAGAGGGCAATACAATTGCTATTTCAGGGTCGCCTCTGAACCATGCAGGCGCAATACTACCCGCAGTGCGAGCAAACCTGAACCAAGGCATGGGGTCAGTCTCGCGCGAAGCTCCCAAGCAATGCCTTCAAAAATGATGGCAAAGAAACTTGTAAAAAATTGACATTTTCTATTCGAAAGAGTGAGGTCTATGACAAAACATGGACAAACTTAGCCCCATTATTTCGTTACTTTACTTGATTTTGCCTTTTCCGTCAACCGCCCCAACCACAAAAATTGCTGGTGCTTACAGACCACCAGGTGTTGTATAGTCAGCCCTGAATGTGGTTAAACGCACTCTTAATATTTCATTAAATAAAATGTTGCGTTGATTTTATGAATTATGAAGTATATTTCGGCTTTTGACGAAAAACAAAAGTTTTCCCACGTCATGAGGAAAGTTCCACGAGACTATCCAATCGTCATGGTTTCAAACAAATTGATGTAGTCCCATCTCTGAAACGTTCTTGTATCAGAACTGAATGCAGACAAAAAAATGTTATAAAATACATGATTTCAGACTACCTTGACGATGGAGTAGCGTCATGCAGTTTACAAAACAAAAGATTGGTTAGCGAAATGTTACTTTTCGTCGTCTAATTCCACCCCAGAATCTTTGTTTAGTTGCTTCCTACAGTAGACAAGACATTTGTGTGAGAAGAAACCGCATGGGGGCGCTAAGAAAAGCAGTCCGGTAGCCAGAAATATTCTTTGCTTATTCTATACCGGGTGCTGTCTGGTTGAGAAGTCTTGAAATCTTTGGTGTGACGTTAACAAATTCTGTCCCTGAATTAGAAATACTAAATTAAACTTATACATGTATACATGTAAATAAAAACAAAACGAGTCCTTAAAACTATACTGTAGTTGTGAGGAAATGTTGTACAACTCAACCCATTTTTTTAATGACCATGGTTTTGTCCGGAAAGTCACATGGTCAAATCTTTGGAAACCAAAGTCAGTTCTTTGGAGTTGCTTTTTTGACACCAAATAAAATGAAAGACATATTTTAACATTGTGGGGATTCAATCGAAAATACCAACTTTGATATGTGAGTTTCAGGATAGTTAAATAAATGCCCTATCAATTTAATAAAGTTATGCTGCCAGAAGCAAGATATCATACGTCTAAAGAGCATCTGGTGGATTTTTGTAACAACAGCAATTTATTTAATTGATCGTTTTCAACTACAATTTGTTAGGGTTAATTTTTAAACCTCATCGGAAACACCAACAGCATGACGGGTTATATGAATACTACAATGAATACGCCCATATCTTGTCACTTCGCCAGTCATCTTTACCGCATTAAATTCCATCTCTTCAACCAGTTTAACATATCGTATATAATGACAAAATATAACTATAATGACAATAACAATGGTAATAATAATAAATTCTGCTCACCACTTTTAATCTCAATATTATGTACCTAAATGAATTAATTTGTGTACGATGACTATAACAGAAAATGTATTTGTGTATAAATATGTGTATATCAATTGAATTTGTATTTGCATTGTGTAGTATAATTTATGTAAATATTGTATGTATATATATGCCAACAAATGAATTTCCGCTGAGGACAATATCTGAATATAGCTCAGATTAAAAAACTGGAACCTTGTTAAACGATGTCACAAAAGCAATAAATCTGCCAAATAAGATTGAGCCTGCACGAAACGTTCTACATAGCATACAATAATGACACTTCTCTTCTGTATCGAAATATAGTATGATACGTGGATTATATATGGATGTGAGTTTATTTATACCTTTTTAAGTCTTTCCACATTATATGATAATGCTGAGTTATAGTTTTAAGATTTCCTTAACGTTTCCTTAGCTATATTCATGAATATAATTTACCTACTAAGTGAACTACACTATCAGATATACATCTTTATTTGATTCTGTTGTTTTCAGATTTACGATGGTATTAATGTCAATGAGGATAATTTGTGCAATAAAACCTATTATTTATTATGGCCTGATTATATAGAATCTTGGACGTCAAGTTCAGATTACTAACATTAAAGGTAAATGACATGATTGGGGTAGTCCTCAACTTGGGCTGAAACTACTCTAGAATCAAGTAAACTATGCAAGGATTATCCTGTGAAAATGTTGTAGTCAGGAGTTGACTCATTCTAAAATAACTAATGTCAATTATCCCTCGTGGCAGGCAAACCTGCTGTGTGGCTCTCTATGGGTCTTATTTTTATCGTGCCCCGATAAAATTAAAATACTAGTATGTTCATGCTTGATTCTCCCTAATTTAACAAAATATAAACAAATCATTGCAGCTGGGAGATCCACTCCAGCTAGTGTATAGTTGGTATACATTTCAACTCATTTGGTTCTTGAGGCATTTTCAAGTGTTCCCAATCATGTCACTTATCTTTAAATGTGCCATAAATATCACAAAGTTACACGGGTGGAATGATTTGCTGATGTTTTGCTATGCTTAGTATGCATGCTTTTCACTGTGAGAGTAAAATGGGGGCAGTATGCAATAAAATGTGTTTTACGATGCAAATATAAATTGCTGTGATAGCGAGGCTGTAAACTTCTCGAAACACATTAGGTTGTTTCAAATTGAAGGGTGTCAGCTCTTTAAGACCAATGAAAATATTCAAATATCGTAATTTTATAGGTAGAATCATTAATTTCCCACGGATCCGCTCAGCCACACGATTTATTCGGAACATACAATATACGTAGCAAAACGAAATATAAAGGCCATTACGAAAACACCCATGATATATAGCTGGGAATTAGACTCCAAAATTTTCATTAAAAGACTCATTATGTGTCAATTATGTCATAGTCCTTGTGGCTAATATTTCGGATCGTAGCACATATCACACCAATGTTGAACAATCATATTCTTGGCTTCCTCAAAATTCGACCTGGTTTCGAACTGTCGATATTAAAAGCCATTCTGACGCAGATATCATCGGGGTACATACTTTAAAGCACAAGTACAGTTTTGGCCGATCAGACAACGTTTTCGACAATCTATTGTCCCCCAGACACCAGAAAACATCATCGAACCTACTGAAAATTAGTGACAAATTGTTTCAATTAAAGAAAACCATCTAGCGGTATGCACATTACCTATGCGAAATGTAGGGGGTCCCACACCCCCGACATTCCACATTTTCAGTAACTGTTCTAAAAAATGGGAGAGTTTCAGAGCGAGCGATTTTCCGGGTATTGATAGATTATTCATGTCTACATGTATCTAAAAAACATGATTGCAAAGAATTTCATTTTTTAAAACCATTTACCAAAACTATTCTTAGGCTTTAATAACGTTAGATATTTCAGAAGAAATGATAGCTATGTATATCAGGAGTTACATTCAAGACACTGTGATATTGTCGAAACCCAATTCAAAAGGGTTAAATTTTAGACTACATGATAGTGTTTAAATGCACAGATGACACATTAGAACACAAAATTAGAGACAGTTATGCTGTCTTTAGCAAAAATATATACATACAAATATCGACACATAAATGTCTTGAGAAAAGAAATTCTATAACAATGGGGGGGGGGGCTGGGCTGGTATGGTCGATCATTATTTTCAATTTAAAAACAATGGAAAAAAACATGATTGGAGATAGTCTTCAACCTGGGGTGAAACTATTGTTGAATCATGCAAGGATTCTGCTGTTAACATCTTTTGGTCAAAATTTGAATTATTCTAAAAGAAGTACCACCATTACGCGTTATGGCAGACAAATATTATTTTGTGAAGCTTTCTTTGAAAAATTACACACTATATATTCGTGCTTGATTCTCCTTAGAAAAGAAATTAAAGACAGATCCTTCCCGCTGGGAAATCCACTCCAGCTGGTACATTGGTAAATATTTCATCTCATTTGGTTCTTGAGACATTTTCAAGTGTTCCAAATCATGTCATTAACCTTTAATGATTGTTTTGAACAGCAGTTTTTTCCAGGTCTTCCGTATTTTAGACCTGATTATAGATATTATAGATTGGAGGCTCATGTAATCGGGAAAGCCTATTACGATGCCCAGGGTCCATGGGATGCCATTAAAATGTCTTTACTGCATCAGCCTTTGTCATTGTGCAGCGAAGAAAGATAATAATAATACCACAATGCTCATATAGCGCATATACTGTTAAATGCGTCTCTATGCGATTTTAGAAAGAAAAAGACATGTTAAGAAAGAGGTTGGCAACTGTAATGATAACTCAGTCAAAATATGCTTTTTGAATATTTATGCTTTCAAGGTACATTTAAACTTGAGTGTAGTATAGGAGTTCTTCAAATATGATGGGATGATATTCCAGAGTAAAGGGGCAGAATGAGCGAGAAATCGCTCCCCATAAAACTTGGTCTGAATACTAGGACAATACAAAAGATCTTTCTCAGCAGATCTTAGGCTGTGGTCACAAATAGAAAAAGTGGCCTGCTCGGCGGCCGGGCGGCGAGTTTTTAGCTAATTTCGCCCGGTCACCGAGCAGGAGCCACCCAGGCACCACTGGTTTTTAGGGCATCGGTCGGTCGCCGCTGATGATTTAGCGCTCAGTTAAAATTCTGGCGGTGCCTGCTCGATTTTACTCGCCGCCCAAA
>JZLH01S0022724.1:24755-36352 GCA_001188425.1 Eucidaris tribuloides | reverse complement strand
GGAATGGAAATAGCTAAGGAGCAAGAAGACAATTTTTAAAGTTTGAGCGAAGCACAGTAGTCAAGATCAACATTCAGGCAGGGTCATAGCGAAATGTTCAGTTGATATGAAAATATTAACGGCATAGCACATCCAATTTTTATGATGTCCTGTAATATAGTTGTCAGCACCAAACACCATAGACATTTGCCACACACATTCAAGCAAAGTAAATAAATATCTTTCAGACAAAATAATTTGAGAGTGTTACTGGGTACCAACTACCAACATAAAGTTTATTGCACGTACTACCAGTCTACCACTGGCATTGGACAAACAAATTAATTTACTCCTAAGCCTAACATTGACCGAGATACACATTGATCGGTACTGCATTGTACAGTGAGAGTATACTCGGTAATCAAGTAGTTGAACTGCTCTTGTGCTTTCCCTTAGTAAACTCATTCCAGTATGACAGGAAGTATTTAATCTTGCTGCTTCCATCATTTTACCAATTCTACTACTGGTATGAAATTCAGAATTCCAAAGTATAAACTAATGACAGAGTAAGGGATTTGCATGTCATAAAATGGCAAAATGAATGAAATCAGCTCATATCATTCACAATGTGAAGATTAGTATAAATAAACACCTGTCATAGAACCTTTGGGTAGAATACATAGTTTGGGTGAAAATCTGGACAAACTTCAAAATTTACAGTGACATTGACGTGCACGGGCCATTCCAAAATTGTCCGATCAGCCGTTAGCCAAAGGTCGCGCGGAGTTTAGCCGTTTAACCAATCAGTGTGCTCCGCTGGTCTTGTGACGGTACACAATATAACCGTGATTCACAATTTGAGCAAAATTTAAAGTCACGGAAAGAACAACATTCTGGTAACATATCGTTATTAGTTTTTCTCACAAAACAACCAATTCATGACGTATGGATCTCAAACTTTCAACACACCATTTGTAAGCACTAAACTATCGTTTGGTATTGATAATGAAGGGAAGTAATGGACTTACAAATCCCTGACACAATCTTTATATAATATTCATGACAATAAAACACAACACAAGCTTAGTATGTTATGTTGCTAGTACAAGTTTATAACGCACACTCACTTCATCATCCATAGCTTGAAACATTATCTTGAATGGATTTTTTCTTTCCTTTGCATTGACCCACTCTCCTTGGTGAAGATCCAAGATGTTAAGATATTGCCATGACTTTTGCTCTGGAGGAATGAAGACAGAAATACAATGTAAGTGCAATCAGGGCTAGCAGTTGGAAAATGGTAAACATCTTTTTAGTAGATTACTTACGTTTACTGCCACTAAAGCGATGAGCAGATTCATTTTTCCTGCAATTTTATTATTTTATTAAAATTCAGATTTTTTCACTCGTTTAATCCACTATCAAGTTGTAAAGACGCACCTTCAGACCGGAACCCCGGGAATGGTGGCGTCAGCTTGTCAACGTGAGTCGGATTTTCATATGCATGACGCACCTGTGTGTCTGGCTATGACGGACGCATTTTCTTTACAATGACTGTGCCTAGGCCTTATTTAAAATCGTAGTACAACTGATCGCGAGCATTTACGCATGTGTGCGACAATGCTTCCATGACGGTACCTTGGTTCTGCGTCATTATTTGTTGGTAAATGACCCACCCATGACGCACCATTCCCGGGGGTCGAGGGGTGCGTCTTACAATTGATAGGTGTATAACTGTCCCGATGTATTGGTAGACTACTGTTTCACAGACATAGCCGCATTTGAACAATTTGAATACATGCAATCGTTTGAACTGACAGTCTGACATCACTCACTTTTGGTAAATTCAGAGCTCATTCACGTTTTGAACTACACGTATAGGACCGAGAGCCAAAAGCGATATCGTAGATCATTGCACATGCGCACTGTACTTCATTCAGTTTGTAGTCAATATACATTTTGAATCCATTTTTTGACAAAAAGAAGCCTGTTATGGAAATAATTACTTCAATCAGTGAAATCACTAGTCTATGTCAAGAATGTTTTTATACTTGATGTTAATTATCATTGATGAGGTGTTATGACCTTGTGGGCAATAACGGCAGGTTTCGGGCTTAGTTCCCTGTGGGTATTCGTGTGGCATTTGGACTCCAAACTTGATCGCGAAATCAAGCGCACGAAAACGTGCTGATATTGCTGTCTGTCCTTGTAAGTTGTATGAGCTATGAGGGGACTGACCTAATAAATATAAAAAATACACTGAACTACCGTATTTGCCGGTGTATTAACCGCACTTATTTCCGTCGGGAAAGTCGGAAAAAGGGGGTGCGGTTAATACACGGGTACAAGCAAATGTCCGTTTAAATTCCCAACATAATTTACTGTAATTATCGTAGTTAAACATGGCAATAGCTTCCCTAATCATTCTTGCCATTAAAAGTAATAAAAACAAAGTACTTTGTTTGTCACAGTCCTTACAAAATTAAGCTTTTAATGCCGCATGCGCCCATATTGCGCCTCCACTCTGATGCCATGCAGCCTGTTTAGAAGCTGACAGTCGCTAAAATGAAATGTGGTGGTTCGTGTTTTACCCGTCAGACATGAATGCCGCGAATATTTAGTTCCGTATTTTGGTCAAAACGATGGTCGGGGGTTCGTTTCTTATCCGTTAGACATGAATGCCGCGAATATTTAATTCCGTATTTTGGTCAAAACGATGGTCGGGGGTTCGTTTTTTACCCGTCAGACATGAATCCCGCGAATATTTAGTTCCGTATTTTGGTCAAAACGATGGTTAGGGGTTCATTTCTTACCCGTCAGACATGAATGCCACATGTATTTAGTTCCGTATTTTGGTCAAAACGATGGTCGCGGGTTCATTTCTTACCCGTCAGACATGAATGCCGCATGTATTTAGTTCCGTATTTTGGTCAAAACGATGGTCGGGGATTCGTTTTTACCGTTAGACAGAATGCCCAGGCGAAATTTAGTTCCGTATTTTTGGTCAAAAACGAATGGTCGGGTATTTCTTACCCGTGTAGAATGAATCCCAGCGAATGTATTTAGTTCCGTATTTTGAACCCCCCCCCAGCCCCCGCGTCAAAAAAAGGTTCATGTTTTTAGCACCGTAAGACATGAATGCCGCGAAATATTTAGTTCCGTATTTGTCAAAAAGATGGTCGCGGGTTTGTTTCCTAGCCCGTTAGAAAATGAATGGCCACAGAATATTTAGTTCCGTATTTTGGTCAAACGATGGTCGGGGTTAGTTTCTTAGCCCGTATACGAAATGAATCCCGCGAATGATTTTAGTTCCGTATTGGATCAGAGAACGATGGTGCGGGGTTCATTTTTTAACCCGTATTATGACGTGATGCCGCGAATATTTAAAGTTCGGCGTATTGTTGTCAAACGATGGTCGGGTTCGTTCTTACCTGTTAGAACATGAATGCGCGAGATATTTAGTTCCGTATTTTGGTCAGAACAATGGTCGGGGTGTTCTTACCCGTTAAATGAATGGCGCAGATATTTAGTTCCGGTTTTGAGTCGAATACCGATGGTCGGCGGGTTCGTTTCTTACGGCCGTAAGCAGACATGAATGCCGTGAAATATTTAGTGTCCGTATTTTGGTCAAAACAGATGGTCCGGGTTCGTTTTTACCCGTCAAGAGCATGAATTGCCGGGGCGAAAATATTTAGTTCTGTAATAATATGCAAGAACGATCAATCGGGCTTTTTACGTTATTTAGTGCATTGAATGTCTGACAGGGTAAGAACGAACCCGAGCCATCCGTTTGAAAAACCCAAAATACGAAGTAAATACATGCGGCGATCAATGCTCTGGCGGGTAAGAAACTGAACCCCCGACCATCGTTTGACCAAAATACGGAACAAATATTCGCAGCGCATTCATGTCTAACAGGGGGGGGGGGTGGGGGGGAGGGGGCAAGAATGACCCGACGTATCGTTTTGGATCGAAAATACCGGAACTAGTAAATATTTGCGGCGCATATCATGTCTAACGGGTAAGAAACGAACCCCCGACCATAGTTTTGACCAAAATACGGAAGTAAATACATGCGGCATTCATGTCCGACGGGTAAAAAACGAACCCTCGACGATCGTTTTCAACTTCATACGGAACCAAATATTAATGCTATATTGCGACCCCACCATTTCAAAAAGAAAATCCCGCTTTTTTTTTTTTTGGCGAGGTCGAAAGTCGGGGGTGCGGTTGATACACGGCAAATACGGTATTAAATGAGAAGTCCTCAAGCAAGGAAACGGACAGACACCGTCAATCTTTAGTACTACTAGTTGTGATTAATATCTGACTTAGATCAACTTCATTTTACTGTACGACCACCCATGGATTAGGCTATATCTCACTTACATTACAGTTACAATGCACCTGGCTACTTTTTCCTCTTGCCTGGTTAATGTTATTGATCAGACATAGAGGACATACTTCTGTGGAAACTGTGCTAATGTTAGTAAGACGGAGTAAGAATTAGGTCTACCGTCTAACGTCAAACGTTCCAAGACCAAGTCCAAAAGAAGTTGCACTTAACCGTTACGTTAATAACAGTTAATCCTCCATCTATTTTTTAAGTCAAGAAATGAAACAGTGTTTTGAACAGGTCTAACCTGTCTAAACGGTAGTAACGTTAGATCTATTCATCATTGTTTGTTCATGCTTGAATTGAAGGAAATAATCAGTGATGTGTGACTCGAGTCCGGTCTTGGACTCGAGACCGGACTCGAGTCCGTTTTTGCCGGACTCGGTCTCGGACTCGGACTCGAAGGTTCATGACTCGGTCTCGGACTCGGACTCGGGGCCTGTGACTCGATGACTCGGCGTCAAGTCCGGCTCGAGACCGGGGCATATTGGCGCTATACTGCAGTTGCCGAAACTGAGTTTCGTATCCTAACCCGGGATCCAAACGGATCTCAGGTTCCATTCGTGTTACATATTGCACGTGATGTGTGTGTACATACACACCACTTTACACTACACAATACACAATTTGCCGCCAATACACAATTTGCTGCCCGATCAATCAATAAAATTGTCTTCTGAACAAACTAAAGAATATGATGAAGCAAAAATGTGAAATTTGTCACTGCCACTATTATTGAATATTTCCGATGAATACCAACTTGAGCAAGCACTTTGAAAAGATGATAGTACCTTTCAACTTTTTTAAATGTATCAAGTATACTGTTGATCTCCAAATTTATTATTTAATTTCTTTGAAGATGTTTTGGTAAGATTATGGTAACTCAAGCTACATACAGTTCTGTGTGGCTGAATTACACTCTTATGTATTAGTTCACGCAATCTAGCAAAATATTTTCTCATATTACATTTCCACATATTGATGGTTTTGTGTGAATTTTGCTTATAGAACAAGGAGGGTGTTGACAAACAAGTGAAAATGTTACGAAGTGATTGATGCTGCATTCTAAAGACACAGATACAAGGGCTTTCTTGATAAACTACATGTAATTTTAAAACTAAAATAACTACATACTATCGTCTTGTAATTATTTTGTAGGTTTGTTATGTTTTTTTTTAATTGAATGATGTGTTGATTCATTTGAATAATTCTTTAGTAAGTAGGTCTCTACAGATACATGTACATATTTTGAATGAGATACTTGTTTCTAATTAATTAATATGTAATACATTTGCACATGTGCCAGACTCGGACTCGGACTCGGACTCGGACATGCTGGACTCGGTCTCGGACTCGGACTCGAAGGTTCATGACTCGGACTCGGACTTGGACTCGGAAAGGCCGGACTCGGACTTGGACTCGGACTCGGACTTACTGGACTCGGACACATCACTGGAAATAATTAATATCATTCCAGAATCCATGCATTTAGAAATGCAAATTTGACCAAAGTAAGCAGTGAGATACCGTCACATTGAATCACAATCAGTCAATCACTCACACAGACGCAATGAAACCATGATTCATGGTTTCATTGCATGAAGCTGTCCACTGCACTCTCGACGTCCATTGACTCCCACACAGTCACAGATCCAGCCGGGTTCTAATTTTTATATTTACTAAATTAATAAATAAGCGTACAGTATTCCATAATTTCACCACAACACGAATTTCGTAATTCTATTTCATGCTACAATGAATCAACACACAGAAATCTTACCAATTTACACAAATAACCGGAAAACAAGTAACATCAACACATCATTTTGTACGCGCCATTGAAACATACCGACATGATGAATGGAGGAACGAGATCGGGATAGAAAAGCACAAAGGTCAGGTGGAACCATTCATCCACATGAGAACCTTCCATTTTACTTGTAGGGGAACACGATATCAGACAATTAATGTTCACGATAAGTAAAACGTTATTAACGTCACACCATTAAAAAAAATCCGTTTTTACATGCTTCAATATTAATAGAGCATTGTTTAACAAAAATATCAAGTATAAAATTATCATTATTAAATTATTGAGATCTCGGTGCACTTCATTTCTGAATGAATCTGTCCAAAAGCTCGACAGGCAAACAACGTCCGTCATATGTTTTGGATGGAAGATAATGTCAACATTTTCAGATCTGCAGATAGAATGAGTTCATGATGTGTTTCTGGAAAAGCGAATGGTGTCATTTTACTTTTATTTTAAAGAATTTCTACATTGCGTGTTGATATTTACAGGTGAGGAAAACCAAGAGTAACAATGCATTTGTTTATTTTAGTAAGAAATTTCAGATTTTACGAGTAAAGTGCATGCATAATTTTGTTTGTTTTGCTATGACATTGCTCAGCTCGCATCTCGGTTGCACAACAAGATTCACAGGTATGGCTGTATTGTGTATGGTCTGGTGAAATATGCATGCAACAACATGCAACACAAGTGAGTGCGACGGGCAGATTGTATTAAACTTAGATATTGCAAAACATCGTGAACGACTTGTCACTTGTGAAAATTCCCCAGCTCGGCTGAAGATGGGACATCCGATTCATATGGGACCATCTTGTAATGATTTTAAGTTGGAAAGGTTTTCTTGCATGCTGCACCTGCGCTACACAAATCCCCCCCCCCCTAAAAAAAAAAAAAAAAAAATAACCAACCACAACCATGCCATGCCACTGGCAGTGGTAGTAGTCATTTTTTTAAGTTACAAATTTGTATGATACTACTGCCGTTAGACTTAGAGTCTAATGTAACTTGTAAGATCAGTAGATCTATTCTAAATGGATCAAAATGATGCATCTCAATGCAGAAAATTCAGTATTGGTGCGTGCTCAACTTTGGGAGATATTCTCCCAAATGAGAGAGCACTCTCCCATTTGGGAGAATATATTTGCCAGTCTGTGTTTATGTTGAAAGTGCTCTCCCATTTGGGAGAATTCAGTGTGAAAAACAGGCAAATTTAACTCGATCACTTCCACAAAATTATCACATTCAAAAGTACTGAGGAATGGAACAATGAATAGTTAATTTAACTAATTAGTCTAGACTAATTCAGATTTCCATTGTACTTTAACTTAAAGGTAAATGACATGATTGGGGGTAGTCCTCAACTTGGGCTGATACTACTCTAGAATCAAGTTAAATTATGCAAGGATTCTCCTGTGAAAATCTTTGTAGTCAACGTTCACTCAGTTCTAAAACGCAACATGTCAATATCACTAGTAGCATGGAAACCTGCTGTGCTGGCCTCTCTATGGGGCTTATTTTTATCCTACCGGCAAAGAATAAGATACTCCGTATGTTTATGCTTGATTCTCCTTAAGTAAACAAATTACAGAACAAATCCTCCCAGGTGGGAATCCACATCTGCTAGTGAACAGTGTATATATTTCAACTCATTTGGTATCTTGAGGCATTATATCAAGTAGTTCAATGATGGTCACTAACCTTTAATTAGCTTAATTAAGGTACTGCCTGGTTGGGACAACAAACAGATGGTTGAAAATACTTTATTAGGGAGCCATTTTGAAAAATCACCAGAGCCATTTTCATCTTTACCAGCAGCCATTATCAGTTTTCCAGAGCTTCTTTTTTTTCAGGATTCAGGTATCATCATGGTTTTGCATCGGCCAGTTGCCTTTGCTGTTTAATAGACAAATTCATGTATCCTTGTATCATGTACCAACTGTAATCAGGGGTGTGAGAGTAAGATTGCGAAAAAATCTGAAATCTAAAAAGTGTTACTCCCAAAAGTTCCATTAGGACGGGGTCCAGGGGCCCCGCCTAGGGCCTGGAAGCCTATAGGGTTTCTAGATGCTCCTGGCTGCAATCTAAGCTAATTTTGGAAACCACCTTTCTCTCAATTTTAATAATGGATTGGTTTGGGGATACTTCATATACTAAAAAGTGTATGAGAACATGAAAAATGAAAAAGGAAGCGTTGAGTTTGCAATGGTCTAGCCTCATTGCCCCCAAAAATTGTGCATGAAAAAGTATTATTTGTATCTTCTTAAAAATAAATTTTTCGATGGTTTATCTGACCAGAAACACTCCTTCTGAAACTTTTAGGTGAGTAACAAAATACTTGTTGAATTAATAACAGATTATCAAGAATTATTGCAAAGGAGTTTCCACAAAATCGTAAGAGTTTGAATACGATTTTAACAACACCATTTAAACACATGTTGGGACTACATGTAAGCATTTCACTGAGAAGCTAACCGCGCGTCCTTCATGATTTGCCGATATGTTTTAGCCTGCTTTTAGAACTTTTTAAAAAATGTGATTTCAACATTCTGCTAACTTCTCTGCTACTTTCAATGATTTGATGTATTTGAGGCCATTTCTGCTATTTTAGTTCTGTGCCAGAATTTTCGGCGATCTTCATTTTCTTTTCTAGCTGATGCCAAGATTTCTATTTTCCTGAATAGTGTAATAAAGAGTTTATGTACTGCTAGCGCGACGGCGCGGCTGCCCCGACTTTCCGCTAATTTTGCGTCTTTGGACGGAGCGATTTTCATGTTTGGAGTCGCTCGCGGTACTTAGCAGTTTTGGCAGTTACGAGAGCGATCTCAGAGCAGACGAGAGCGGAAATCGCTCGTCGCTCCCGCTTGTAATTTTCAACGCTGAAACGAATCATATTTTTCACGTAAAATGATAATTAACTTCAGTTTGGAATTTTGAGATGAATTACAATTGACACGGGAGCCGAGGTTTACATACATTTTGTACACAAATCTGATATGTGAATCTCATTTTAATTAATTATTTAATAATTAATTCTTGGAAAACTTGGCAATTTTTTACACTAACAATTGAGTCACAATTTCAGGATTACAATGGTATCAACACTTGTGACAGAAACCTTCATTATCATGTAATTAATTAACAAAAATTATGTTCAAGATATCCTGTGCAAAATCAGTGGCACCCAATACCAACTATGCAGAAGACTAAAGAAAAGACTAAATCGTCAATTACTCAAACGGTAGACGGTGAAATTTTGAAGTAGACGGTGAATAATGGTAATTTGAGCCGAGGAATCCAACGATCATATTCTTATCACTGGCAAATGTACCCCTAAGCTGGTACAAGGCTTTGTAGAAAAGTGTTCTCCCATTTGGGAGAGAATCTTCTGAAGTTCTGTGTGGACCCCAAATTTGATCTCCCATTTGGGAGAATTCTCTCATTTGGGAGAAAATCTCCCAAGTTGAGCGTGCGCCCCAACTTCTGATTTTGATGGGATCCATTGGTATCGGCATCGCATCATTCCACCAGTAATGTGAAAATCAACTTCTTTGCAAATGGCGCCACCTATGGTGAAATTATGAATGTGCATATGAATTTATAAAAATACAATGCGACACCCAAAATCGCTGGTTGTCTCTCAATGGCGTAGTGGTGTAACTGCTTCAGACTCTCAGACTCGGAGGTGGGTTCTAGCACACATGGGGACACTTCTATACTTTTGTGTACAAAAGCCAGGAGGTTGACCGAGTGGGAAATACTGGCGGTAAATACCGGTAAATACCGCCTCGATATAATTTTTGAGGAAAATGGGAAATAGTTGGAAATGCAGGGAAATACTATGAAATACAATTCCTGAATAATTTCAGATATTGCCCAGGCATTTCCCAAGCATTTTATAGCATTTCCCTGTACCTCCCTATACATCTTGACTACTTCCCAGCATTTTCCAGTATTTCCCAGTATTCCCCGCCTGGGCGGGAAATACTTGAATTACCCGGGAAATAGCCAACCCTGGTACAAAGTAATGAGTGGTTGTTTTCATGCAGTCGTGGCATAAGAATGTGCTCTGTAATTCAACTTTCTAAACAAAATTATACTGAAATATTGCTCCAAATGGATTGTTTACCAATGACCTCAACAAATAACTTGGAAATGAAGGACTCATCACTTCAATTTCATTTTTTAATTTTCCAAAATTTCTGCCCAGTGTCCTGAACAAAATTCTGTCCAGTCTTGTTTTGGCAGGACTGGACCATTCAATCCACACAGTACAAACTTTGGTTTGTTTTTCCAGTGTTGGGCGTATGTGGTCCGTACAGCTATGCTCAGGACCACTACATAGGTGATTTGAATCCTGATGAGTCCCCTTAAAAAAATAAAAATAAATAAAAGTTAGGTCCGAATTAGGGTTAGGGTAAAGGCCAGGTGTACATAGTAGAGTTAGAAAAAAGAACTAGGTAACAGTTTAATTTGATTCATTTATTGGGGGGGGGGATTGGTACATGTATGTACAGAACTAGATCCTTACTTTGCATCTGGAACAGGTAGGGTTGTATAAACTTGTTGAAAAAAATTCACAGAGGCAATCACCTGGACAGATCGCGGCTATAGTCGGGCATTGGTAAACAGTGTTGTGCTCCTCAAGGACCAAATGTGTGTCCTTGGCCTTGGCCTTGCCTCAGAGGTCTATTCATTGGCCTTGGCCTTGGATGTCAAGTCCTTACGATTCTTACACACGCGTGCAAGGCCAAAATTGCATTTCTGGTAGAGATATATGAAATATTATCAGCTTTAATGAATGAATCCACATGATTTCTTGAGTACAGTTATTAACGTTTGGTTCAAAACAGTTTCGTTTCTCAAATAAAAAATTCTAAAATTATACATCTTGACTCAACACTAGGGCTGAGTCATCCCGTTTAATAACATTTTTGTTTAAATGGTGCTCCTAAACGGGCGTTTACGGTTTAAGCGATCTTGTCAAGTCGGCAAATCAATGTTAAAAAGAAATGTCGGGAGTTCGTTTTTTCCGGGTCGGACATTATTAGTGCTAATATCAAGTTCCGTATTGCACTAAAAAGGATCGCTGGGAGGATTAGAAATTATAAGCACTAATATTAAGTTCAGTATTACGCTAAAAAGGATCGCGGGGAGTTCGTTTTTTAGGATTAGAAATTATAAGCACTAATATTAAGTTCAGTATTACGCTAAAAAGGATCGCGGGGAGTTCATTTTTTAGGATGAGAAATTATTAGTGCTAATATTAAGTTCTGTATTACGCTAGAAAAGATCGTTGGGAGTTTGTTTTTGAGGATCAGAAATTATTAGCGCTAATATTAAGTTCCGTATTACACTAAAAAGAAATTGTGGAGTTTGATTTGGGATGTCTTGTTTTAGAATAGAAAAAAGGGT
>JZLH01S0022713.1:16633-27433 GCA_001188425.1 Eucidaris tribuloides | reverse complement strand
AACAAATATTCCAGTTTAAAAGCATTTATTTAAGTCTTCGCAAAGTCTGCACAAAGTCTTTATTAAACTTTAATTATGTTGATCGATCAGACGAATTGTTTGTCAATTTTTCATACAGCATTCTATTGTCACCCCAGCACTAAAAAGAAATGTATGGTCAAGTGCCCTAAATCTGCAAAACCACAAATTCACACTCAAATCATCATTAATTGGTCAAAAAGTTAGTAAATTAAAGACTCACTCACGATATGCCGCTGTTTTCGAAAAATATGCGTGCAGTTTCTCGAAATTCAAAATTTGTTGATGTGCTCGTGAAAATCACCGCTACGCGCAAATTACAAAGCCAATGCACCATGTAGCGCAGAGCTTAGGACATCGTTTTAGCGCGACCTGAGTCGAGTATCAGCAATTGACAAAATTCATCTTTCAATAAATATATAAAGTGACTATTTTTCGTAGCAATTTCATGCAGTATATTCCTGCAATACTGCATCATTTTGAGAACAAAAATTTGGCTAACTTTATAGCTGAATATAATTGTAATTTTTCTGTGTGAACTGTAGGGTGCGCAATTTAGGCCACAGTGCATATACTTCGGTCGCTTCCTGATGCCGATTGATCAGCTCTATCTGGGCCGTTAGATCAAATTTGGATTTTTTTTTTTCTTCAGGTTAGATCAATTTGGATTTTTTTTTTCTTCCAGGTAGATAAACATTTGGATTTTTTTTTCCAGGTGTAGGTTGACATATTCTGGCTCAAATATCTTTTTCTTATAGAGAGAATAATACATCCTGTTTCAGGCGACAAGACCGTGCTATCACTTCCTTGGTGATCTGAATGTATCTCTACTCAGCTTCACTTTGGAAAGACAGCTACATCCAGATTGTCTTGGAAGTAATAGTTCATTCTATCGCTTTCACACATCGTAAGTAATCTGCTCACTATCTTTTCAACTAGAGCCTCTGCTCATTATCCCATTCCTCAGTTTACCTTTTGGCCGTGTCTTTGAATGTCTTCAAACATGCATCATCTTCTTCAGTTCTCAACAAGGAAGTCTGGAGTACTTCGTTCCACGGATGTACCTCATGTAGAAGTCGTAGCGCAGCCGGTTGTGTTGGGGTGGTCGCCTGGCAATCGGGGCACTCCCTGGCTGGAAGCCGACATTGGCTTCTGAGAAGGAAACATTGACAAAGACGTTCTCCACTTGGTATTCAATCCTGAGGTTGGCGTTGTTCTGGGGTTGCCTCCAAGTTACAAGCACCGGGCGACAGGAACTGAAAGCATTACCAAAAGAAAATAAAAATACTAACAATATTTTTTCAGTTTTACCTCAGCCAATAAAATTAGAGGCGGTAATTTGCGATCATGTGTTTGAATTAGAGCTGGTGAAATGTCGATCTAATCCACATCCAATTATCACAAGTTTGATAGCTGAACAGCATGGAGGTCTCTCAAGTATTCCACCTCCCTGTTTCTACCTATTACAGACAGAAGTACTCGTGTGCAAAGTGTTTTCATACAGCTATGAAGATTTCTTGGTCCCCCCCCCCCCCCCACTGCAGTGCATGCATTTACACCATTACGTTTTCATAATCGATGATAGTTTTGGCCATAGCGTGCCTAACAATCTGTATTGGTGCATTCTGATGGAAATGCAACAATTCGCAACTGATCCTTGTATTTTCCACAAATTTGTAATAATAATACTAACATTGGAATTTCTTTCATGGTATATCAGATATATTGCATTCATTTCACATGAATATTGCACTCCGTCTAAATGCAATACATACAGTGTGTCCCAGAAAAAAGGAAACCAGATTTTCTGGCAAAAATATTCATAGGGTTAATACAGTGTTTAGGTTATCCAAATTATTCCTCATCAGAAGGATCAGAGTCTGCTCTTTCTGATGAGGTATAACTTGGATAACCTTAACACCTTATTAACCCCTTGGATGCTACAATGTAAAATATAGTCAAAAATCTCGGGGGTACCCCGTAAAATCTCGGGGGTCCCCCCCCCCCGAGATTTTTCATTAATTAATATAAAAAACCCAAAAGATATTCAGAATCTGTTATTGGTGTGATGTGACCTTTGGGCATAAAGCTTTCAAACTAAAAAGAAATCCCCAAAACTAAACTTGGGCTTTAAGCATCTCTAAGAAATTATTATTACTATAATCATTATTACTATTATTATAATTAATATTATTATTATTATTATAATTAGAATTATTATTATTATTCATATTATTATTAGTTACCTGTATAATTGAGTGGTGTAAAGAGCATCATGACATCCGGTGTCCCACCAACGTTGTTCTGAGAGGCGAAGCCCTGGGCCTGGGCAGAGGGGTGTTGAGTCATCAGATTTATAATGCCTATGTGGTCCCCAAACTTGGAATATGGTGGCTGGTAGTTGTCGTAGAGAGAAGCCGTCACGTTGCCGTCCCAGACGTGAAACTGCATCAGGACGGAGGAGAAGGCAGTCCGCGTCATGTTGACGTTGATACATGTGAAATTCTTGTAAACAGTTGTTATATTTCGCAGCGTCACTTGGTCTGATGGAATCGAGATACTCTCTGGAAATATAAAAATATATAAAGGACAAAATTAAGTCAGTTTAAAAGACCTGGAACCCCTACAGGTAGAAGGGTTCTATGACCCCCCTCCCCAATAAAGGAATATCATCCGAAGTTCTGAATCACGAGAGAGCCCCCTCCCTATCTCCAACTCCCCACCCCTCCCATCTTTACCCCCACTCATCCCCCCCTAATAATAGGCATTACAGTATGTCTCTGTAAGTTTCAAAGAAAGTTTCTAATTCAACTACCAATCAGATAACACAAAACGCAATCAATAAACTAGCCCCTCAGTTCATTTAAAAAAAAAATTTATTATTTAAATTTGCATACATAATTGGCATAATTTATAAATTTCAGCATTCCATGTAAAAGGCCTTTTAGAAGCCCCCACCACATCCTATCAAATACATGTAAATTAAACAGTTTAGGCTCTAGCAGGAAATAAAGGAAAAGTAGCACTTTTTGTCATAAATTTTGAATAAATTTGCATAAATTAGCATAATTAAAGAATATCACAATTCTGTGCAGAAGTTGGGAAGCCCTAACCTAGCTTTATCAATCTGAGCAATCAGATCAAACTTGGTGAATAACAGAGTAGTAGACAGGCATACACACAGAAACAAACTGCGATTGGAGTACACTCAATGAGTTCCTTTTCAATATCTCATTTCTGGCTGTAGTCATTCTGTCTCACATTGTTTTAGTATTTCTATGTATGTATAGGATAAGGTCAGATAAATGTTTGTTGGAATGGAACCATTCTCATTAAAGCAGGGCAGAGCTTTTTTCAACCACACAAAGAAAAAAAATACCCACACCTGGGTTGGGCTCAATTACAGGGTAATTGAGCAATCACGTAATTAATTACATTTTTTCGAGTAATTGTAATTGTAATTGGAATATTTGAATGAAAAGTAATTGTAATTGTAATTGTAATTGAAAAAAATGCAATTGAGCATAATTACTCTCAATTACTTTCAGTTACTCATTCTGTTAATCTGATTCTGTGTACTGCCCAGCTTATAACACCTCACCACTATTCTTACCGCATAACCTCCTCTCGTCTTGCTTTTCAATGCATTCAAACAAATTGGTACATTTATGCACATTGTGGACAGGTATAAAAGAGAACAAGAAAATCCCTTAGCTCCATACGCGTACTTACATGGTAGTTTCAATAATAGAAAAGTAATTGATAATTGTAATTGTAATTAACAAATAATGGTATTGTATTGAAAAAATTTATTTAATGAAAAGTAATTGTAATTGAAAATTTTGCAGCACGTACATGTGTAAATTGTGATTGTGATTGAAGAAATAATTGAGGCCCAATCCCTCCCCAACACAAATAAAACAGATTGCACTTACTATCATTTGATTGCCACAAAGTTAGCAAAGTCTGCCCAGAAATCCAGACGATATTTTAATGATGTCAGAGAATATTGTATTTGTGGCTGGAGAATTAGTTTTTTTCTGTTTTGTGTTCTTCAAACCCATAACTTCTTTCCAAGTCGTAGTGGTAGTGTAGTGTGTGGGGGGGGGGAGGGGCACGTGGGCTCGAAAGAATAAAAGAAGTTGTCCCCGTCTCTACATATATCTTATGGCTTAACAAGTGAGGATTTTGTTTGAGACAAATCTTTCAGGTTGATTGGGTCACTACTAACTAGTAAATTCTAAGGAAATAACTGACATCATGCTATACAAGGTCAATGAAACATGCATATTTTTTTAAACTTCTTTCCTCAATCCCTTTCTTGTTTTTTTCCTTTTCTTATTCAGTATTCCATAGTTCCTTGTTTCTATCTCTTAAACGGCAGTGACATGATTGGGAGAAATAAAAACTGCATTTGCAACCAAACTGATTGAAAAACATATCAATGGATACACCAGCTGGAGTGTGTCTCCTGGCAAGAAGCATTTATCTTATTGTTTACTTACATGTAAGCCGAATCAAGCATGAACATGCCAGCATTTTGTTTCTCTCAGGCCTGAGAGAATTATATCCCATTGAAAGCTACACATCAGATTTGTCTGTCACAAGGCATACTGTTCGAAGTTTTTCTAGAATGGTACCAAATTTTCACAGTAGTATCCTTGCCACTGGCGTAAATCCGTGATGTCACCCTATTCAGCGGGGAGGGGGGGGGGATGATGAATGAATAGACCATCCCCCCCTGATGAATAGGATGACGTCACGGATTTACGCCAATTATCCTTGCACAGAGTACATGTACATGTAGTTTCACCCCAAGTTGAGGATAACCCCCAATCATGTCATTTACCTTGAGGCTTTAAGTTCATGTACGTGTAATTTTATGTTATGTATATAGAAACTCGTGTGTAAATACTCGAGCGGTCTCATTGAGCCGTCTACAACACAGGAAAATTTGCTTAGATATGTACTACATGTATGTCCACATACAGCTGGCTATGCTTGGAATACAGGTAGCAAAATTACACCATCTTGCATGGCAATGGATTATGATGTTATTCCTATTAACAGTGCATACCTACATGTACTTTTACTTGGTTGCTAAACAAAAAAATGTGGTCTTTTTTATTTAAAAGTGACATGCAGAGTTAGACCTTATTTTTGTGATTTGTCTATGGAGATACGACGGCGATATTAGCCTTTTTGACGCGGGTGAGCTCACTTCACGCACTCATAACCGTTGATTGCAAAGCACTATTGAAACGTCTCGCATGTCAAATTTAAGCTGAATGAATATTTAACGTACATTAATATTTAACGTACATTAATACAAGATTTCGTTTGGTCGATGGGAAACTATGGCCAAATCAAATCCACTTAGATGAAATTTTTCAGAACTCACTTGTTATGAATACATGCAAGGAAGCATGTGCGTACCACTGAACCCTAATGCACAAGACAACAGGGTCTATGGAATCCGCTCGGTAAATATGCATGCTTCGGTGCACTCTACTCCTCGCAGGGCACATATATGTATCACATCTGTTCTGGCCTCCCGACTACATGCACAAAATCAGGCAAAAGTTTTCATTGTGTGTCTTTCTCATGATTTCTGTCTAGATGTCTTGCAGCGCCATGAGCGTCTCTTTGAAGGGCAGGTTTTGCACTTCATATTTGTACCCAAATGATAACAAAAATAATATTAATAACAATAATAATAGAAACCCTGAAAAAATTAACCTCAAAACACACTGGACTCCCTGATGTAATGAGAAATGGAGAAATGAAATTAAAATTAATGTTCAATTTCATTTAAAATAAATAACTTGTTGATTGTCTGACATCCCGTCCCACTTCTTTCATGGCACCTGCCTCTTTTTTGGTAATTTATATTTGATTGTCATACACACACACAAAAAAAAACAACAACAACATTGAAGATGAATAATTTTTATTAACCCGTTGGAGGCTAAGTACAAGTTAACTCGTGTTGTAGTCTATGGAAAATGCATATTTTATTGTGAAATCAAATCGTCTCCATCGGGTTAAAACTTTCAAGAATATTAAGATTACTTTCAGAGCATATCAAACTCCTTTTAGGGTAACTACAGCAACTTGAGCAAGGTTGTAATATCAAGTTATAGTAAATAGTGTATTTATAACATAGTATGTGATTGGCTGCATTGGTATCACGTGTCATTCACTGTTTAAGTTATAGTGCACGACTGTGCACTATAATTATTTGTGCTTTGGCAACGAAAATGCAATCCCAGATTAAACTGGAGTTGAGGCATTCTTTTCACATTTTTACCTTTGATATCGTTTTTCAAGCCATGGGGTAGTTTTTCTGACGAAGAGTAGGCACTAACTCTAGAGATATGTTGACGACCAATGGTTGCATTATATTGATCTACCGTAAATAGAAAAAGTGAAACTGATGTAATTTCAGGAAATTAATAAGAAATGGAGAAAAATTTTCGCTGTTGACATTTGCGTGAGGTGCGCGCAAAATTCAGAGCGTATTCCCGCGCGCACTGCACTTAGCGCGTAATACGCGATGATATGATACGCTAGCGCATTCCGGGGTCATTGACTGCAGTCGCGCGCGCTGCACTTCTCCATGATGTGTATAGTTTGCTGTGTTTTTTTTTTCCATTTTGCACTAATTATTAATGTTATAAATACACTTTCTTTACTATACTAAATGGTGTATGTTATGTCGTGCACTATTCTAGACTATATGAACTCCAAATGCATAATTATCCCTCGTGCAACTCTATTTCAATAAAACTGCACTTAATGGGCTAATTATGCATTTGTCGTGCACATAATCTAGTATAGTGCACTCCATATCATACACTATTTATATACATGTAATATGTATCTATAGTAATGTCTATACATGCAGCCAACTTCAGAAAAATACACAGAACCCCCTCCTCCTCATTGCCTATTTATATGGAGCAGTGATTTCGCGAGCACATCAACAAGCTTTCAATTTGGGAAACTTAAACACATATTTTTTTGTAAACAGCAACAATTACAAATCATCACAAGATTATTTCAAGTAGGCCTACTGTACGTTTGCACCAATTTAATGATGATTTGAGTGTAAATTGTTGGTATGCAGATTAAAACCCACGCAGATTAGGGCACTTGTTGTTGTTGTTGTTGTTGGTTTTAACGGCACATTCAAATGATGACCGATTATTCACGCCGATCGGTTCTACATGTAAGTTGTAGGGTCCACCATGGTTGGGTTGTGCAGAAGATAAAATCCAAGGAAAAAAATCCGGTTACAACATAGGTGGCGTTAGTCTGAGCTCCACATAATATTGAAAGTAGCTTGACCGTCCTCCTGACACCAGATTTATAAATGGCTTCCGCAATCACGGATCCACCAGTGACAATGGTGCCGTTAAAGTTAGATAAGTGTTATTGGTTAAAACCGATGTGCAAGATTATATGACTGTTAATTAGTGGGACATCGTATTTATAATAATTGTTTAAAAAAAAGTGTGAATAGATGCGCGCTTGACATAATATATTGCGTACATGTACTATATTAAAAAGAATATAGCATGCAATTGAAACATACACATATCCAGTGGAGCATCTCTCATTCATCAAGTTTTATATTGATGTGTGCAAATTACACAACAGTATACATGTACATGTTACAGTATGGCAAATGTAGCCTGCATAGCTATACACATCCAGTGTGACATTAATTCTTAATTGTGTTTCTGTAATTAATATCATGTGCTTGTGACATAACTTAAGCGCAGGCTGTCATACTGCATAGTATGGCAAGTATAATCACTAAACATGCGCTCATGAACTATCAAATTTCATAACAGATCAACAGGGAAAGTAGCCTTTACACATAGACAGTGGGACATCATATTACTCTTCATCTTAGTTTTTATTTTAGTTTCTTATTGATATGTGTGCATCAACATACATGTATGCACTAAATACCATCATATACATGGGCATACAAGCAAAAAGGTAGCTGTAAATGCATGTGCTGTAAGTATAGACTATAAAATATACTCTACATACACGCACGTGTTCATAAGCTTAACACTATATTCATATAGAGAGCTGTATAAAAATGTGGGTTAGAATACAAGTTTCAAAGGTTTTAAAACCGGTTTGACAGCAATATGTTGAAATTTTGATCATTACCTACATGTAACAATAATTTTAAAGTAACTTGATTTCCAACGCCAAGTTTTTGAAACATAAGCTTTCGTAAGTTTCGTTCAACTTTGTATTTCTTCCAATGAAACAGAAAATGTTCTAATGTTTCAAATGTATATGTACATGTACATGTACAGACGACATAAACCATCTGTGTGTTTATTGATGACATACATGTATTTGTGATAATTGAGATTGCATTTCCCTAATCTCACTTGATGTAATAACATTTCGTCCTGTCTACTGTAGCGTATGATGACAATTTTAGTTTTTACATTTGGGTGTATACGATACAAAAATCTGCCGTTTTTAGATGATTCCCAACGCAATTGCCATACTTGTTGGTAAAAATCAACCATTTGACACATTATTTCTTGTCTTGTGTGTGGCACATCAATACCTATTACTTTTCTTTGTTGCGTTCTTAGCTAACATATCTGCTTCCTCATTTCCATTAATGTTACAATGTGATGGTATCCATTCAAAACAGACTGTGATTCCCATAGCTTGTAAATGAGTTAATCTGAGCAAAATGTCTAATACTATACCAGAATCATGTTTGTCCTGAATGGATTGTAAAGCAGATAAAGAATCCGTCAATATCCCACGATGGTAAAACGTCCGTTACCCACTCTAAAGCCATCAGTATACTTACTAATTCAATTCTCATTTAAATTATATTAGATATTCCGAAGCCTTTTCGAATATTAAACAAAGGTATATAAAATGCAGCTCCGGCTTTGCCATCATTAAATTTTGCACCGTCAGTATAAATTTGAGGGTAATTTTTCCATTTCTTACAAATTAATTCTAAGGCACGTTGAACTTCGCACATTTCTAAAGGAGATGTACACTTTTTGTTGATAACATAGTAAATATCAAAAAATATGTTTGGTTTTGCTAGATGCCAGAACGGAACTGGGGAAATAGAGTGAGATTGGCGTTCTATGTTTTGTACATCCAGGCTACATGTACATGTACATATTCCATTATGAAATGTACCTTCTTTCCAATTGTGAAGTTCATATTGCCAAGTGCCAACAAGGCAGTAATACCTGTTTTGTGGGGAGATTTTCTTTACTCCACAACAAGTAAAATTTATATCTGTCAGCAAATGTGTTTCTTCGTAAGTAAAGGGGTAATTGATCATAGAGGTCAACTTTGTAACCCTGAGATCATAAAAAAAAACCAGTGAGTTTATGTTTGCATTCTGGATCTAGTCTGTGATATATGTCTTGTGACATTTTAGCAATACTACTAAAGCACAAAACACAGATGGGAAAGCAAGTCCCCACTAGATTGTAGACAATACTAGATACATAACTTGATATTTCATGTACAGCCCTAACGAAAGCTGACTGCAATCAAGGTACATGTATTGGCTAACATTTACCAAAGTTTAAAAAATCTGAGCCACATGATTCCCCATGCTACCAGTGTCTTTAATGAGGTCTAAAAATGAAGCCCTGAAAAAAATTGTATTTCAAAATGATTATTTAGTGCTTTAAAAAAGTGAAAATCGTAAGTTGACCAGATTCACTTTCCCCATTTCCTCCCATAGACTTACTGTGTGTAAACCTAGGCTATTAAAACTCGCCCCGAGTTTTAATTGTTTATTCATGCATAACTTGCCATTAGCAGCATAACTTTCCAAACTTTTGTATTCTAGGGTGTTTATTTGTCCATTCAAACACTACTATGTAGCTCAGATATCAAATTTTGACAATTTTTTAAATTGAAGCTCCACAATGTTAGCCTATCACCGTAATGCTTTTGAGATGTGGTGTTGGAGACGCATGCTACGCATCCCTTGGACTGCAAAAAGAAGAAACATCAGCATTCTGAACGACATCAATGTGGAAAGGCACCTCCTACAATCAATATACTGTAGAATGCTGAGGTATTTTGGCCATATTACAAGACGGAGCGGTCTCAACCTGGAAAAGGTTCTCTTGCAAGGCAAGATTGAACGAAAGCGCAAGCAAGGAAGACCAAAAAGTAAATGGCTCGACCAGATAAAAACCATAACTGGACTGTCCACTGACAGGATCTAGTTCAGGATCGTCAGACATGGCACAGCATCACAGGAGTCACAAGCTGTCAGTCATGACAGGAACAAACCAAACAACTGACGTTAGATCTATACAAAATTTACGCAAGAGGGTGCATTCTTTTAAAAGTGGGATATTTATAAAATGAATGACATCGTCTTGGATGAGTCCCGAGGGTCAAAAGAATTCTCAGATGGGTCGGGATGGATAACAGGCTTACGCGTCAGCTAAGCAAGAGTCATAATGACAGTTGTCCACCCAAATTTCACTGACAGGGGAATGTATTGGAAAGTCAACTCAACGCCAAATGAAGACAATTCAGACTTCTGATATAACTTACTGTGAAAGGTATAGGCCTATATAAATTACAGCTTTTGAACCATTCCACAAAATCAGAGTTGCCAATGTCAGTGAATCCATCAGCGTGAGACTCCCATAGCCATAGGCCAATGATATAAGTGAGAGGTCCAAATGCGTGAGATCAATAAAAATCTCTGTATTTTAGATCGCAAAGTTCTGCAGATCT